>JAIEZT010000013.1:2008901-2285093 GCA_019594935.1 Periophthalmus modestus | reverse complement strand
AGCATTCCAGATTCTCCCATCAGCACTACAGTTCACGATTGTGCTAGGCCAAATCCTTGCAGGCACGGTCATCCATCAGTCCAAAAAGTGGCCTCTCTCCCTCTGGTCATGGGGGACTCCTCTGCACTGCGCCCTACGCACTCCCCACGAAGATCCACCACTCTGCAGAATTTCACTTTTTTGAGCCGCACCTCAGAGTCTTGTGGAATCTCGCTTCCATTTCAGGCCACGGAAAGCCTCGTCTCACCGTCTCGAGACTGCACCGCAACAAGCCCGCCTTCTCTTGCGTACACCCACGTCTCACAACCAACATCCACCCGACTCACACCCCAAACACACACTCCCCTTCCCTTTGCATCTTTGGGTCTCACTCATGGCTAACACACCTCATGTTCCCTTCTGTCACCCGTACCTTCCGAAGCAAAATCTCTCTTACTTATCATTCGTACTGCAAAGGCCACGCCTTCAAGGGAACCCAAGTCCTTAGGGTTTTGTGAGGAGCAGCCTCGGCGGTCGCCGCGTCCCCAGAGCTCTACCTGACTAGTTTCCGTATATTAAGAATTTACTTCTCTTTTCATCTTATTACTATTAGGCAGTAGGCTATATTATTTATTAGTAGTAGTAGTAGTATTAGTATAGAGGAAATTTCTCATTAGGGTGCTGAGTCGCCGCTCCAGTGAATGCCGCACTGACTCTGTTGTTATCTCCTCATATCTACGGTTCATCGCTCAGACATGTACACTCCTCATCCGCCTCTACTATCCTTTTTCTTTTTTCTCCCTCTTCTTCTTCCACTTCCCCCGCGCCTTTCCGGGTCCCCTCTCACTCCTACGTCTTGTCTGGCTTCTCTCCATCCCTCACTTTCCTCTTTCTCTCCTCTTCCCTCCCCTCACCCTCCACCTCTCTCTCTCTTGGGTCTTCCTCCTCTCTCCTCCTTTCTTTTCCTTGCCCCTCTCTCTTCCCTCCGCCTTTTTCCCTCCTCACACTAAATTTCTTCACAATCTTCCTTCTTCCCCTCCTCTTCTACTCTCACTCTCCCTAAGACCCTCTCCCCTCTCCGTGTCTATTTTTCCTCCCTCTTCAAGCACTTAATAATACGATGGATGTCTTACACTTGTGATGCACTTAATCAAAGCTCTACCCTAGGGGAGTCATTATGCAGTTCACTTCACACTTGGTGATGTGTAAACTACTATTGTAGTCCACAGCTGCCCTGGGGCAGACTGACAGTTGAAAGCGAGGCTGCGCAGTTTTGCACCTATAGGCCCCTCAGGATCTTTCACACCACACACCACTTTCATACATTGTTCAAAGGTGTCTTGTCCTAATGACAACGCACGACAGAACTTGGTCGACTTCCTCCTCCTCCGACCTTCGGGTTGGGGGACCACCGCTCTAAACCACTGAGCCAGCTGTCGCCCCACTTGCCCTCCTGTCCCTCTCTCTCCTTCTCTCTCCTTGCCCCCTCCCTCTCTCTGTTCTTTCTGGCTTCTTTCCTCCTTTTCTCTCCTTTCCCCCCCCTCGATCTCTCTCTCTGCTCCTCCACCCTCCTCTCCTGCCCTCCATCCTGTAAAAGCATGTTTTCCTTCAGGTCCTCTCTTCTTTCATGACTCTAGAGGGACTTTTTTTGGTTATAATTAACAACAAAGCTCTTTTCTTTCTGGACTGGTTGACCTGTTTCATGGGTTTTTATTTTTATTCTTTTAAGTTTGGACTCATTTCTGCTTCAATAAAGACCCCACTGTTTATCTCATCACACCAAAGCACTGCATGCCGGCGCCCCCTATGGACAGCTGCCACATTACACTAGAGCAGCCATTTGTATATACATACAATATATATACATACCTTGTACTAAAATGACAACGCAATGCGGCTGAATCCTACGAGTATCACCCATTTAAAAAAATAAAACTGAAAGGGAAGTCCACAGTGGGTCGCGGTCCACAGGGGGGTGTCACAGTGGGCGTGTCACAGTGGGCGTGTCACCAGTGGGCGTGTCACAGTGGGCGTGTCACAGTGAGTTTGTCACCACCTGGGCGTGTCACAGTGGAGTAACAAAGTAAGCCCAGTGGGCGTGTCACAGCGGGTGTGTCACAGTGGGCGTGTCACAGCGGGTGTGTCACAGTGGGCGTGTCACAGCGGGTGTGTCACAGTGGGCGTGTCACAGTGGGGTGGTCACAGTGAAGGTTAAAAGGGGGCAAATGGACAAAATGGCATCGTGAAAATAGTGGATTTAAAGATTAAACTCAAACATGAATCTCTCCAAATTACAACTTCAGAGGGAAACGAGAAGGAACGACGACGAAACATGGAGAAACATCTGAACAGATTGAAGAACAGGAAGGATTTGACCAAATAAAATCAAAGAGAGAAAGAGTTCAGAAACAAACATCCAGGAGCCAGACTCCAGTGAGATTTAGATGAGTAACAGTACCCACTGGTAGTGCTCTGAGTAGTATTCTGTGTAGTATTCTCTGTAGTATTCTGTGTAGTAGCAGTGGTCCAGACTCCCAGAGGAGAGTGCTCTGATGTGGGTCACTCTTCAGTCTAAACAAGCCCCACCCCTCCTCCTCCTCCTCTGCCTCCTCATCTTCTCTTTTTCTCTCCTCTCTGCTCTGTCCTCTCTCTCTCCTGTCCCTGCCTCTCCTCTCCTCCTCTCTCCCTCTTTCTGTTCTCTATTCTCTCCTCTCTTTTTCTGTTCTTTCCTCCTCCTCCTCGCCTCCTTTTCTCTGTTCTTATGTAACACGTTTGATTCTCTCTGTGTGACTGTGTTACAAAACACTCTGAGCGTCTGTTCTCAGGTCACTGCAGAACACTGACTTTAAAGGAAGCAGTGTGGAACATTTGTTATTTTAAATTCTAGAGTGACCTCTCTGTGACCTCTCTGTGACCTCTCTGTGACCCCAGACATGAGCTAAACATGTTCAAATCAAACATAACTTTTTTACTGAAAACAACCAAAACACTGATTCTTTCTTCATTATAAAAACACAGGGTGAGCTGCTTCTGTTTTAATATTGTGTTTTGGTTTCAGAGGTGATGTCACATAGTACTTGAAATCGCAGAGGCCACCGGGGGCAGCACACACCACAATTATGTACACTCTTTCTTCTCCAGTTTTATTTTCTTAAATCGGTGATACATGTAGGATTCTGCAGCGTTGTGTCGTCATTTTGGTACAAATGTAAAAGAAAAAGTGCTGCTCTAGTGTGATGTGCTCTGTCCATAGGGGGCGCCACACATGCGGCACTTTGTTGTGATGACGTCAGCTCTCATTGGACACTACAGTTTTCTAACACAGAAGTCAGTGGATTTGTTTCTTTTATGAAGTGACTTTAGATGAGTGTAAATTATAACAGACTCATCCACAGAGATGAGAACCATAGAGACACAAGCTCAGTAGGGCTGGTTTAAACACTGAAAGTAAATGAGACTCTTCAGCAGCTCCTGACATTATCCTCGCTCTGCGCCTCCTCTCTGGCTCTGGGCTGGAGGCTGCTCTGGTCCGTCTCCTTCTGGGTCAGAGTCAGAGTCACTGGGACACTTCCTGTTCTCAGGCCAAAAGGAGCAACGACGACGACAGAACAAGAACATGAAACACAGACGTGGGACACACTCAGAGTCTTATTCCAGCGATAGACTTTTTCCACTGAGCCGCTGACTTAAACCAGTCCTGTTGTGTCTCTATGGTTCTCATCTCCGTGGATCATTCTGTTATCACTTACACATTTTAAATCACAATATTCATCTAAAACCACTTCATAAAAGAAACAAATCCAGTGACTTCCACTTTAGAAAACTGCAGAGTCCAATGGAGCTGACGTCACCGTAAACGTCATCACAACAAAGCGCCGCATGCTGTCGGCGCCCCCTATGGACAGAGCACATCACACTAGAGCAGCACTTTTTTTTTACATTTGTACAAAATGACGACACGATGCTGCCGAATCCTACGAGTATCACCGAGAAAATAAAACTGGGAGAAGGAAGTGCAGACGTCACAGTGGGCGTGTCACAGGAGGCGTGTCACAGTGAGCTTGTCACAGTGGGTGTGTCACAGCGGGCGTGTCGCAGCGAGCGTGTCACAGTGGGCGTGTCACAGTGGGCGTGTCACAGCGGTCGTGTCACAGCGGGTGTGTCACAGCGGGCGTGTCACAGCGGGCGTGTCACAGCGGGCGTGTCACAGCGGTCGTGTCACAGTGGGTGTGTCACAGCGGTCGTGTCACAGCGGGTGTGTCACAGTGGGCGTGTCACAGTGGGCGTGTCACAGCGGTCGTGTCACAGCGGGCATGTCACAGTGGGCGTGTCACAGCGGGCGTGTCACAGTGGGCGTGTCACAGCGGGTGTGTCACAGCGGGCGTGTCACAGCGGGCGTGTCAAAGCGGGCGTGTCACAGTGGGCGTGTCACAGTGGGGTTCTGTGGTCACCTTATCAGTTCTGCTCATGTTTCGTTGTCAGCTCCATGTCGTATAGACTCGAGTCCCTTTGTTCTGTATAAAAAACTGCTCTGATCCCATTACTGCCACAGTCCAGAGAGCACCACATGGGGGAGCCACAGAAGAGCCACAGGGTGGAGCCACAGAAGAGCCACAGGGAGAGTTGTTTATCTGATGGAGTTAAGTGGACAACGTAACGAGATCAGCAGATAGAAGAGAGTCGGAGGAGCAGAGCCAGAGGAGCAGAGTCGGAGGAGCAGAGTTAGAGGAGCAGAGTCAGTATTAGATATTTCTGGTGAGATGGACACATGGGAAAGTCACGTTGTTCAAGGAGGAAAAGAAAACTGAGGAAATGACTAAATGGCGCCATCTAGTGTTTAACGTTCGTCAGAACTAATACAACTGTAAATGATACAGTAAATACAACAACAGTAAAGACTTGAGCAGGGGCCTAATGAGTATTTTGAAGTAGGGCCACTTTTCAGAGAGCAACGTTTGGGACCAGACCAAACAAGACCAGAACAGACCGAATCAGACCAAACCAGACCAGACCAGACCAAACCAGACCAGACCAGAACAGACCAAACCAGACCTGAACAAACCAAAGCAAACCAGACCAGAACAGACCAAACCAGACCAGAACAGACCAAACCAGAACAGACCAAACCAAACCAAACCAGACCAAACCAAACCAGACCAGAACAGACCAAACCAGACCAGACCAAACCAGACCAGACCAGAACAGACCAAACCAAACCAGACCAGAACAGAACAGACCAAACCAGAACAGACCAAACCAGACCAGAACAGACCAAACCAGACCAGACCAGACCAAACCAGACCAGAACAGACCGAATCAGACCAAACCAGACCAGAACAGACCAAACCAGACCAGAACAGACCAAACCAGACCTGAACAAACCAAACCAGACCAGAACAGACCAAACCAGACCAGACCAGAACAGACCAAACCAGACCAGAACAGACCAAACCAGAACAGAAGAGACCAAACCAGACCAGAACAGACCAAACCAGACCAGAACAGACCAAACCAGACCAGACCAGACCAAACCAAACCAGACCAGAACAGACCAAACCAGACCAGAACAGACCAAACCAGACCAGAACAAACCAAACCAGACCAGACCAGAACAGACCAATCCAGACCAGAACAAACCAAACCAGGCCAAACCAGAACAGACCAGACCAGACCAAACCAAACCAGAACAGACCAAACCAGACCAGAACAGACCAAACCAGAACAGACCAAACCAGATCAGAACAGACCAAACCAGACCAGAACAGACCAAACCAGACCAGACCAGGCCAGGCCAGACCAAACCAGAACAGACGAAACCAGACCAGACCAAACCAGACCAGAACAGAGCAAACCAGAACAGAAGAGACCAAACCAGACCAGAACAGACCAAACCAGACCAGAACAGACCAAACCAGACCAAACCAACCAGACCAGACAGACCAAACCAGACCTGAAACAAACCTGAAAACCAGACAGACCAGAACAGACCAAACCAGACCAGACCAGAACAGACCAAACCAGACCAGAACAGACCAAACCAGAACAGAAGAGACCAAACCAGAACAGACCAAACCAGACCAGAACAGACCAAACCAGACCAGACCAGACCAAACCAAACCAGACCAAACCAGACCAGAACAGACCAAACCAGACCAGAACAGACCAAACCAGACCAGAACAAACCAAACCAGACCAGACCAGAACAGACCAATCCAGACCAGAAACAAACCAAACCAGGCCAAACCAGAACAGACCAGACCAGACCAAACCAAACCAAACCAGAACAGACCAAACCAGACCAGAACAGACCAAACCAGAACAGACCAAACCAGATCAGAACAGACCAAACCAGACCAGAACAGACCAAACCAGACCAGACCAGGCCAGGCCAGACCAAACCAGAACAGACGAAACCAGACCAGACCAAACCAGACCAGAACAGAGCAAACCAGAACAGAAGAGACCAAACCAGACCAGAACAGACCAAACCAGACCAGAACAGACCAAACCAGACCAAACCAAACCAGACCAGACCAGACCAAACCAGACCAGAACAGACCAAACCAGACCAGAACAGACCAAATCAGACCAGAACAAACCAAACCAGACCAGACCAGACCAGAACAGACCAATCCAGACCAGAACAAACCAAACCAGGCCAAACCAGAACAGACCAGACCAAACCAGAACAGACCAAACCAGATCAGAACAGACCAAACCAGACCAGAACAGACCAAACCAGACCAGGCCAGGCCAGACCAAACCAGAACAGACGAAACCAGACCAGACCAAACCAGACCAGACCAGTCCAAACCAGACCAAACCAGACTAGACCAATCCAGACCAGACCAGACCAAACCGAACCAGACCAGACCAAACCAGAAAAAAAACACAGACCAGAGCAGACCAGATCAGGCCGCAGCTGAATGTGTTTCAATATGTTTAATGGGGCGACAGTGGCTCAGTGGTTAGAGCGTTGGTCCCCCAACCCAAAGGTCGGAGGATTGAGTCCCGCTTGGACTAAGTTCTGTTGTTGTGTCCTTAGGCAAGACACTTCTCCCACATTGCCTAGTATGAAAGTGGTGTGTGTGAATGATTGGAGGGTCTGATGGTGCAAACTGGCAACCTTGCTCCTGTCAGTCTGCCCCAGGGCAGCTGTGGCTACAACAGTAGTTTACCATCACCAAGTGTGAAGTGAATGAATAATGACTCTAGTGTAGAGCTTTGACACGTCTGTAAAGAGCATTATTATTATTATTATTCTTGTTAAATATAAAATAAACCTGAACCATGAGCACATGTAGCACTCTCAGGAGAGAGTGATCCAGAGACACAGCAGCTGTGACCTGGAGGAGCTTTCACTGGAGGATCTGATGACCATGAATCATTCAGAGTCTGAGAGAGTCCGAGTCTCCCCCGGGACAGGTACAAGACAAAGCACGAGGAGGCTCAGAGACACACAGAGACACAGAGGCCTGGACACAGGGACCCCCAGTGAGACAGAGGCTGTGGTTGAGACTTCTGTGGACATAGTTCTTACTGGATACATCAGGTCCGTGCGTAAAGAGCGCGGGCTCATTCAGGAGACTCATTTTATTCAAACTTCTTGGAGACACTCTGTTCACTCTGTGACCTCGTGAAACTTGTGTAACATCGGCCTGACTCAGACCCAGAGCCATGCTCCCGGCTCAGGAGGCCGCCAAAAATCTACCACACCAACTACGTGCGAAAACGCGCGCGCCGTGGGCGTGCTGTGGACGGTGTTCACCATTACGTTCTCCGTTATCACGGTGTAGTGTTCATTCAGCCGTACTGGATCGGGGACAGCGTGAACACGCCTCAGGCCGGGTACTTCGGCCTCTTCCACTACTGCATCGGGAACGCGCTCACCTCAGAGCTCACGTGCAAAGGGAGCGCGCTGGACTTCGGTTCTATTCCCTCCGGAGCCTTTAAGACCGCCATGTTCTTCGTGGGCATCTCCACGCTGCTCGTGGTTGGAAGCATCGTGTGCTTCAGCCTCTTCTTCTTCTGCAACGCGGGAAGTGTGTACAAGATCTGCGCATGGATGCAGCTGGCCTCCAGTGAGACACACGCACACCTGTACACACACCTGTACACACCTGTACACACACTTGTACACACCTGTACACACACTTGTACACACATGTACCCACACTGTACACACCTGTACACACACTTGTACACACCTGTACACACACACACTTGTACACACTTGTACACACCTGTACACAACACATGTACACACCTGTACACACACTTGTACACCCTGTACACACCTGTACACACCTGTGTACACACTGTACACCTGTACACACATGTACACACCTGTACACACCTGTACACACTTGTACACACACTGTACACACACTGTGTACACACATGTGTACACACCTGTACACACACTTGTACACACCTGTACACACACCTGTACACACCTGTACACACACTTGTACACACCTGTACACACACCTGTACACACACTTGTACACACACCTGTACACACACCTGTACACACACCTGTACACACCTGTACACACACTTGTACACACCTGTACACACTGTACACACTGTACACACACCTGTACACACACTGTACACACACTTGTACACACCTGTACACACACCTGTACACACACTTGTACACACCTGTACACACACTTGTACACACATGTACACACACCTGTACACACATGTACACACACCTGTACACACACATGTACACACGCACACACTTCCTTCATAACGGTCACAGACCTGGTTCACTACATTAAAAGTTGTATTTTTGTCTCATTAAAGCTGCACATTTCCTCATGTCTCTTTATGATTTATTCACAAAGTGAGAGTTTGTGTTTCTCATGTTTCAGTGTCACCTGAGTCTGACCTGCATAAAACATGAAGCTGTTTACACTCAGGTTATGAACAGGGTCAATCTCCTCCCCCTCCTCCTCCCTCTCTCCTCTCCTCACCTCCTTCTTCTCCTCACCACCTTACTTTCTCCTCACCTCCTCCTCTTTTCCCCTGTCACCTCCTCCTCACCTCCTTTCCTCTTCTTCACCTCCTCCTCCTCCTCTCTCTCTCCTCTTCACCTCCTCCTCCTCTCTCCTCCCCTCCTCTCTCTCTGTCCTCCTCACCTCCTCCTCATCCTCTCCTCAGGCACATGCATGGTGATTGGTTGTATGATTTACCCTGACGGCTGGGACTCGGAGGAGGTGAAGCGGATGTGTGGTCAGCGCACAGATAAATACACTTTGGGGAACTGTACAGTTCGCTGGGCGTATATTCTTGCCATCATCTCCATCATGGACTCGCTCATCTCCTCTCGTTTCTTGCCTTCAGCCTCGGCAGCCGCCAGGACAAACTGCTGCCCGAGGACTTCCAGGTCGAGGGAAAAGGTACGAACCTGCAGATGTTTGAGGTCACAAACTCGACACAATCCATCAGCCTGCGAACCAATCACAGAGCAGCACAGAGGAGTGGGCAGAGCCAAAACAAACAGACCAAATTGAGCTTATTTCAACAAAAGTTAGATTTTCAACTTCAACAATCAGATTCAAGTATCTGTCTCGACGTTCGACCTTTTCCAGATCACTTTCTGTCAGAGTCGATCCAGATAAATGTGTCCACCTCCACAGATCTGCCTTGTCAGTCTGGAGTGAGCCAGAGGCACGACACAATATAATCTGCAGAGTTTATGTCAGTTATTTAAATTTTCCTCTTTGTCAGAATTAGAGATATTCATGAACTAAAATAGTTGGCTTATTTGCTCTAACAGAATGAAACAAAATCAAAAAAACAAAAGAAAAGTGAATTCTGTAACTGGACAAATGAAATGATAAAGGTTTTGTATTTTTCAGTGAGGTTTGGTCACTGCAGCACAATAATAACCGTGTCTGTGTAAGTTTGTGGAGTTTAAACATAAAGTTGCACAGGCTTTGAGCTGCGGGTCCCCCTTGTGGTCGTGCTGGTGCTGTGCATGTGTGTGTGAGACATGAACCTCACACTGTCTCTGTCTCTTTGTCTTTTGCAGATAACGCTTAAATCCTTTAGGAAGAGAAACTGGAGGAGTTTGAACTTTGACCTGCAAATACACAAATAAACCTGCAGCTCGTCAACTTCAATGTTTTATATTTGCAAGCCCGAGTGTGGAACTTTTTAGGCAACAAATAAACAAAAATGAAGCATGTTTTTGTCATTTTTGGTTGCATTTTTTGCCCTGAAAATGTAAAAAACCCATGTGTCCATCTCTGAGAGGGCTTGCATCTCCACAAACCTGACTTTTATTACGTTTGTTTCCATGGAAATTGCTCCTTTAACTAAAGTATTAAAATATGATCAGTGTGACATAAAACGCATGTGAATAAAAGTAAATTAAAAATGCCAGAACTGTTGCTTAAACCTGTTTGTGCTGGATTCTCCACAGACTTGAGCTTCTAAAACAGTGACTCTTTTGTTTAAATGTTTTTATGAAAACGTTTCATTTTCATTTTAACCTTCTGACCTTTAAAGCTGCACTATGTAACTTTTCCGCCACCTGTTCTATCAGCTTCTCATCATTTGTTCATCAATTATTACTACTAATAAAACCTAAAAGTTCTTTATTTTTACTGTTGCCACGACACTTTTCTAGCTCTATTCATGACTCAAACTAAACCAGTCCACAAAAGAAAATATACGATCCAACTGTTTTGAAAAATGTTTTTTATTATTATTATTAGTATTATTTTATTGCCTACACAGAAATGGAAAGACACAGGAACAGATATGAATTATTTAAGAAAAACACAAATTATCATCTTTCACAGTTGAATCCTCAGAAATGATTTAAAAATGCTGAAATAAAACTGAAGTTCGCGCTGCGTTCACCTGCGACGGAGCCACGTCTTTGGTTTAAGGACAAACACAAACAGACTTTTTACTTTTTACTCAGTTTGACAAATGAACCTGAAAATCTGCAGTTTGATCATGACCAGGAGAAACAGCGCCCCCACATGGACCAGCACTGATATGACCCCAATCAGTCTAAAACTGAAGAGACGGTTGGTTTAGTCCTAGTTTTAGTCCTGGTTTAATTCTAGTTTAGTCCTGGTTTAGTCCTGGTTTAGTCCTGGTTTAGTCTGGTTTAGTGGTTTAGTCCTGGTTTAATTCTAGTTCAGTCCTGGTTTAGCCCTGGTTTAGCCCTGGTTTAGTCCTGGTTCAGTTCTAGTTTGAGCTTTGCCTTGAATATTTCAGTTTTTCATTAAACACATTCATCTGTTCAATTTTAGGTGTTTTTTATTAAACAAAAATCCTCAAAACAGCAGCGTCGCCTGTCCATAGATCTGACCTGTAACTTTGAATCAAATATTCAAGCGTATGGCTTTATGCTCAGTTATCTCCATGGTGATAAGCAAGTGACAGCCCTTCCTTCAGAAAAGTTACACAGTGAAACTTAACTTCATTCATTTAGACCTGCTGCACCTCACAGAGATGCCACACAGATGAAACGGAGACGCCTCAGAGATGAAACGAAACAGATGTTTTAAGCCTGAGCTCAAATGAAACAGACTCTTTAAGCCTGAGCTGAAATGAAACAGACTCTAAGCCTGAGCTCAAATGAAACAGACTCTTTAAGCCTGAGCTCAAATGAAACAGACTCTTTAAGCCTGGGCTCAAATGAAACAGACTCTTTAAGCCTGGGCTCAAATGAAACAGACTCTTTAAGCCTGAGCTCAAATGAAACAGACTCTTTAAGCCTGGGCTCAATTGCAGCCTTGTGTGTAAAGTATGGCACCTTATTCCACTGTTTTTACAAATGTACAAAGTTTTAAGATTCACATGGCTCTGGAGAAACACTAGACTAGACGCCATGCTTCTAATGCTGAAGCACTTCACAGCAAAATGTGGTGAGAAGTGGCCATTTTGTTTTTTTAAAGAGGAGGTATTTACTTCTGTGGGGTATTTACTGTAACACAACATATTTAGATCAACATGTTTCCTTTTATTGTTTTGAAAATGCTATATTCGCCAAAAACAACATGTTAACTCTCTTTGCTCTCTGTGCTAAGTCGCTCCCCCTTCAGAGCACTATCACAACACAATCAGCTGCATCCCACAAATGAAACTACTGCACATCACATGAGGTTTGTGAAGTCGTACTACAGTTCTGTATCATGTTTTTGTAGATTTATGGAGGACTGTCATGTGGAGCATGGGTGATGTAGACTTGTGGGCGGAGCCTCATACAGACTCAAGCATAGATGACGTCTCAAACTTCTTCAGACGTGTTTTTGATGGTTTTGTGTCATACCCCCTCTTTAAATACAACTATATGTTCAACAAAACTGATATTTTCTGACCAAAGCAGTTTTTGAAATTTGAAACGGTCGATACTGACGTTAGCAGCACTTTCGCTCTCAAACTGAACAAACCAAACATGACAAACTGCTCAGCCCGAGTCAGTGGCACAGTCAGTGAGGCTTTCACCCTCTGACCAGAAGGTTGCTGGTTACATTTTTTACTGAAGCACATAGAGTTGTTGTGTCCTTGGGCAAACACTTCACCCACACTAACACACCAACTCCACTCCTAATAATGTGCCTGATGGAGACTGGGAGGGCATCTGGCATCTTTCAACAGGTTTGAAAACTCAAACATTTAAATCTTCAGTGCACTTTAACAATAGGAACTTTTCATGTTGGAAAATTAAGAGTGAACAGATTTAAAACACTGACACGTTTCCATGGAGACTATTTATGCTTTGTCTGGATGTTCCACACATGTATACACCAAGAGGTTGTTCCAACTCTGGATGTTCCACAGTATGGCATTAAACCTCTGGATGTTCCACAGTATGGCATTAAACCTCTGGATGTTCCACAGTATGGCATTAAACCTCTGGATGTTCCACAGTATGGCATTAAACCTCTGGATGTTCCACAGTATGGCATTAAACCTCTCGTAGACGTTTTTTACTGCTGAAATATACGTTGATAAACATGCCGTTTTTCTCACTGTGAGTGGGGCTTGCCTCTTTACAGATCTGACTTGTGACTTGACCAAAGGCTGCCAACTGCCTGTCTCCATGGAGATAGACATACCGAATGCCATACTGTGGAACATTTCGGAAAAGCACTAACATCTCCATGGAGACAAAAGTGAAACATTGCGTAGATTGTGGTCACTTTATGACTTGTGCGTTTCATTTTTTCTTCTAAATGTAATAAAACTGATACTTTGCAGCTGATTCATCAACATTCCCTGGGTGGGTGATGCTAACTGAAGGCACTACTGTGTCTGAAACTGTTAGTCCTTAATCTGAGGTTTATTTTAACATAATTTGACCTGAAACAACTGACTTATCTGAACTACAACAAATGATTTGTGCTGTTAAACAAGTCCCTCTCACATAACATTACAGTCACAAGCTAGCATTAGCATTAGCATGAGCCAACAGTTTTTCAGTGAATCACTCTCACTTTTTTGTGTAAAACCAAACTCCTACAGGACCATGAGTTCAGACTGATCACAGGCTCCTCAAAATGTGCTCTTTAAATCGCTTTTGTATTTTTTCGTGAGTTTTCAGACCATCTTAAAAACAAACGCCTGTGTTTGCTAATGTGTGCAGTGTGTCACCATGGTAACTGCTGAACATTCCACCACAGAGATGCATGTAGAACACCCCCATGCGTGATGTCACTGCAAAGTATCAGTAATATTCAGGGTCGAAGCCATCCAAGTGTTTTTAAAAATCCTTAAACGTTTTTTTCCTGGTTCAAAATGGCTCATTATGTTGGGAGTTGGGCTTAGATTAAAAATATGAAGAGTGTGTTTTTTTCCCCCAGTTGAAACTGAAAATGGCTGGTCAAGATGAAGACCGCTGTGCCCTATTTTTATTTCTGCTCTACCCGGCAACAGCGCTCTGATTGGCTGAGCTTGGGCGGTCCACAAAAGCTGTTCTAAACCAGAAAATGAACAAACATGGATGTCAGCAATGTGCCAAAGAGTTTGTGAGAGCGACGAGTTCAGACAGATGCAAGTACAGAGCTGCTCCTTCTGTGGGTGAAACTCAGAACTTTTCTTCTACTCATTTACATCATGTTCTGCATCAGGCAGTCCAGGCATCTTCAAACAAGCTTTTTCCTGGTTCAAAATGGCAATGCCCAAAATGATTTTTAGAAGCAAAATAACAAAAGGTTTCTAAAGTCTGATGAGTTATTGTGCATTTTTATCAGTTCCTGCAGGTGTGAAACGAGCTGATCCTGTTTGAGACGAGCAGAGTCAGAGGTGACACTCGGCAGCACTGGCTCCCCTCCCTCTGGTTTATTCTTGTTTGAGAGGTGGGTGGTGGTGTGTGGAGTTGGGCCGAGGAGGGTTGAGGCGGCTGAAAGAGGCGTTAGGAGCAGAGCCAGGGGTGGCACAGACACTGGGCAGCTGTAGCTCTCCTCTCTCTGGTTTATTCTTGTTTGAGAGGTGTGGAGGTGGGTTGAGGAGGGTGGAGCCGGGTGGAGGTCGGTGAAGCTGGGTGGAGGTGGCGTTAGGAGCAGAGCCAGGGGTGGCACAGACACTGGGCGGCTGTAGCTCTCCTCTCTGGGACCAGGTCTAACATTGGCAGGAGGAAGCTGCTGAAGGACTGCGCCTCCTCTTTGCTCCACTCGTACTTCTCCACCAGGACGTCGCTCAGACCCCACGGCTTCAGCTTCGTGATGTGTCGCAGGTCGCCTGGAAACGGAGACATGAGAGACAACATAAGATGAGTGACCACAGAACAAACACGCCTGGAAACAGGAGAGACATGAGTGATCACAGAACAAACATGGAATGTTTTTTTTTTTTCAACAGTATTTAATAATCTGTGACACAAAAACATAGACAATACAATACTTTTCAAAATGTTTATTTATCGACTTTTATATGATCAGGAATGTCCTGATGGGATTAAGAGTCTCTTTTGGAGAGTCCCTTTTGTGCACGTTTTTAATAATCAAGGAAACTGGAGCATCCAGAGAAAATCCACGACCCTGACGCCCCAGAAGTCGAACCCAAGACCTTCTCGCTGTGAGGCGAGAGCATAAACTGCTGTGTCACTGTCCCGCCCAGTATTAACTGCTCTGTCAGCTGTTTCTCTCCTACACCTGCCCCACTCTCCCTGCACCTGTCCTGTCAAACATCCCGTTGGTTGTTGTTTGTCGGCTTTGTGACTATGAGCAGATGTTTTCCTGGTGCATTTAAGAGCGTGGCCTAAAATAGGACGTTTGAGCTCTGGGTCCTGGTGATAATGAGGCTGGAATATTCACCTTTTTTAGTGAAGAATTCTTTTGTGTATTTCCCCGTTGTGATCAGCTTCCGAGGAACTTTACCGAGCAGCTCGATGATCAGAGCAATGTGGTCTGCAAACACACAAACAAACAAAAAATGAAAAAAAAACAAAAACAAAGGTTAAACCAGGGTTAAACTGCCTTTCCAGAGTCAGAGAATTATGTCTGTTATATTTAATGACTTTCATTACACTGTTATCAGTTTAATACTTTTGTTACTGCATCAGTGACAAACCCTTAGATCAACCGTCTTATTTCCTGAAGTCAAATATCACATATGTGGGAGTCAAAATTTTCCAGTTTTACATGTTCAAATTTGATGATAAACTGAATTTCATGTCGCAACTAATGAAGTATCCTCATTTTCTCAGTTTGAGACAGTAGTTTATGTCTCACTGACCTTCGTCTCTGGAGTAGTCTTCACCAGAATGAGGCTCAAAAAGATAATCTCCCGTCGCCAGCTCAAATGCCTGAAAATAAAAATATACAGAAGTCAAATACAAGATTAAGGAGTTTAATTAAAAACAACCAAACTGTTTGAGGTGGTGGAATTACAGCAGATTTAATTTAAAATGCTCACGCCTACAGTGCATTTTTACATTTTTACATGGCTTTTTTATTACATCATTCACTCAGATTGGCAGCCTCACTTTGTCCCAGGGCAGCTGTGGCTACAATAGTAACTTACCAGAACCATGTGGAGTGAATGAATAATGCAATGTAAGTGTCTGAGTTTCCAAAAGTGCTATGGAAAATGTATTTTTATTATTGTCTGTGTCCCCCAGTCGTCCAGGTCTGATCCACAGTAAAAAGGCAAAAAGTTGTAAGAGTGAAGACATTTGGCTGCTCGTCCAAGTCTCTTCTTCAGTACTGGTCAGATTACTGCTGGACACTGCCTTATATCTGTCTGAAGGGAGGGGCTTCACTCCTACTCCTTTTTAATATTTTTATTAATATTAGCAGCATGTGGTGGAGCGCTGAAGCAAAGTGCCAATCTCTCAGAGAAAAATTAACGCTTATAATCAACTATAAAACAAATCAAAAAACTATTTTAAATGACAACAAAACCCTGAAGAGTAACCTTTAAATAAAAGAACAGAGTGATATTTCTAGTTTTTGGATATCGATTTCGTAGCTCGCTCATGTTTTGTCTGATATTTTCAGGCACTAGAGCAGAACTAGTGCAGTTGCTATGCTAAAATGCTAAAATTGCAAACTCAACCGAATAAGGAGTAGGTCTGATACATGATACAGATTTAAATATAGCACAATGATAATAAAATATTTAGTTTCCATGTGTTCATTTCTGGTTCTTATAAAGCCCAGGATTATTCTAAAAACTGTTCACGAAGTGTCCAAATGTGTCTCGTATTTATATTTTCCTGCTGATGCTCGTCCATACGAGTGTCTAGTTTCTATAAGAGTTTTAGACGTGATACTTTTAACAAACATAATGGGCATATTTAGGACTTTCTCATAATATCATTTGAATATCGTCATAGTTACAATCCAATAAAGTGCTTCTCCAGCGCCTCACCATGCAGGCCGTGCTCCAGATATCGGCCGGCGTGTTGTACCCGGCTCCTATCAACACCTCCAGGGAGCGATACTGCCTCGTCTGGATATCCTCTGTAAAGTGCTTATGCTGCAACAACAGACAGCAGTGAGGCATGCTGGGAAATCAGCCCAGGGTTTAGAGTCTTTTAAAACTATATTAAAGTCACGTACCACCCAGCAGGCGTTTCCCAGGTCAGCGATCTTCACCTGCAGCTTCTCCGCGTTCACAGGCTCCAAAGGGTTCACTAATAAACTACTGGAACATTCTGGAATAAAAAACACAAAAAACAACTTTAATAATAAGAGGAAAAGTTTTAATATAAGCTAAAAAAATTCCAAAAGTTTAAACTAGAATTTTAAAAGTTTCAAATGAGACAACAGAGGAGGGTAAAAGGATGTAGAGGAGGAACTGAGCCAAGAGGTCAAGCAAAGAGGAAACTTGAGATGAAGTGAAAAGATGCAGAGGAGAGGGTCAGAGGAGCAGAGGAGCAGAGGAGAGGAGAGGGTCAGAGGGTCAGAGGAGCAGAGGAGAGGGTCAGAGGAGAGGAGCAGAGGAGCAGAGAAGAGGGTCAGAGGAGAGGGTCAGAGGAGAAGAGGAGAGGAGCAGAGGAGAGGGGGAGAGGAGCAGAGGAGAGGGTCAGAGGAGCAGGGGAGAGGGTCAGAGGAGCAGAGGAGAGGGGGAGAGGAGCAGAGGAGAGGGTCAGAGGAGCAGAGGAGAGGGTAAAAGGAGCAGAGGAGAGGGTCAGAGGAGCAGAGGAGAGGAGCAGAGGAGAGGGTAAAAGGAGCAGAGGAGAGGGTCAGAGGAGCAGAGGAGAGGAGCAGAGGAGCAGAGAAGCAGAGGAGAGGAGCAGAGGAGAGGGTCAGAGGAGCAGAGGAGCAGGGGAGCAGAGGAGAGGGTCAGAGTAATTGGCAATAATGCAAGTTAATTTTAATGGCATACGGTGGAACTTTCTAGCAAAAGCTATAACATCTCCACAGAGACGAGTAGGTGACACCACCACCAGAAAAGTTACATAGAGCAACTTTAAAAAACACTATCGGTCACTAACTAACTAATCAATCACTAACTGATTTTTACCATCTCAAAAATGTAAAAAACAGAATTAGTTCATTTTAAAAAGTTTGCAGTGGAACAAAGTCACTCCTCACTGACCTTATAAATTTAGAACATCCTAATGACTCACCATGATGAGTTTATAAGCACTTTTCACAAATTTCAAACTAGACCAGAGCGGAGTTTTAGATCACGGTAATGTGGAAAGAGCCAACAACAAAGAGCTGCTTTAACACTACATCCATTTTGCTCAAATACAGGTTCTGGCCCTTTAAAATCATATGGCAGTCACATAAAGTGTCAGAACAGTTTGCCTCATGACACTAAACACCATACCATTATCTGCTTCCTGCTCCTCGTCCTTGGTCTTGGCTTCTCCGTGTGTCCCTCCTTGCGTCTCCATCTCCTCCTGTTTCTTCTCCTCCTCTCTTTGCTCCTCTGACCCGGCTGAGGTCTGCTCCTCATCTCCCCCTTCCGTCCCGTTACACATCTGCACATTTTCGTTAACTATCGTGTTGTTGTTTTCGGTGCCAGCATCGGGCGGATTAGCGTTCTGCTCGTCCTCTGTTTGGTCTTGTATCGTTTCGGGGGTCATGGAAATGCGTCCGTTACAGTTGACCTCCATCTTCGATTCTTCTTGAGATGTTTCGTCCTGAGGCGTGTCGGGTAAATGTGTGGACTGCTGTTCTTCTGGGCTGGCGTCTAATACAGAAACCAAGATTTAAGTGGATTTTAGACAATAGTGGATTAAAGATTAAACTCAAACATGAACTACTCCAAATACAACTTCAGCGGTTAACCAGAAGAAATGACTAGAACATGGAGAAACATCTGAACAGTTTGAAACAGGGAGGATTTAAGTTGCCGACAGTAACAGGATTTTTCATAACTGCCATAGAACTTTTTGGTTGTTTAAATTAAAGTGAAAAACAACAGGTTTTCATGTTTTTCTAATTGTTACTTGGTTTATTTTTCATAGTTTTAGATAGATGGATAGATAGATAAATACTTTATTAATCCCAGACCAGGGAAATTCATGTGTCCAGCAGCAAAAAAATAAAAACAGAGACATAACATAGTAGTTTTACATCAGTTTGTAAAAAACAGTAGAGATAAGCTGTAAAACAGAAACAGAAATGAGTATTTAAAGCTGTCGTGTGCACTTTATGTCCTGCATATGAACTAGAAAATGAGGTGGTGCTGATGAAACTGCAGCATAAACACTTTTGAATATTTGGGAGCTTTGAACAGGACACATGGCTCAGCTAAATAATTATGGAGAGTAAAGTGAAAGGTCCAAGCAGAGAAGTGGCCCTGACACATCAAAGCTTCAGCTGCTGTGGTTTCAAACGACTCTGAATCCTCGTTTTGCAGATCTCAGACTTAACAGCTTCATGTTTGATCAGGAGATAAGTTAAAGACGTTTGATCTGAAACAAGTCTGATAACATCTGCTAGCTTCTACATTTTAAATCATTATTAAACACACGGCTCAGGCTGGTCGCCACAAATGAGAGAATTTTCACTTAGACAAATCAGGTACCTTCCTTCCCCGAGGTCGCTCCTGCTAGCATTAGCAACAGGTTTGACTGACAGCGTTACTAAGCGACCACTAACTGCTAAACCAGCGATGCCAGTAGGAAGGGGCGTTACCTTCAACAGCCTCACTCTGGATTGGCTCTTTGGTTGCTATGATACTCGCGATCAGAATTCCTAATATGGAACTCAGCTCCAAATCGTCCCCTATAACTGCTCTAGCCTCAATGAGCTTCATTTGACTGGAGCTGAACACTGTGTGTGACGTCACACTCCCTCAGTCCACTTCTTTATACAGTCTGTGGTCTCACCTGTGATGTTGCTACTCAGGTCTTGTAGAGTGGATGAAGAGGCCATAGTCACAGAGGAGTTGGTGTCCTCTGTTGTGTCCGTTGTCTCTATGGTCTCCTCCTCTTCCTCCTCTCCTCCCTCCCTCTGCGAGCTCCTCTGCCGCTGTTCCCTCTGTGCCTTCCTCGGCCTCTCCTCCCTCTGCTGTGGCTCCGCCCTCCTGGAGTCTCTGCTGCTCCGCCTGCTTCTTCTGTTTCTTCTTCATCTTCTTCTTCTTGTTCTTTGACATTTTGGCCATCTGCTAAAAACAGTGAACACGCTGACGTTAGACTCTGACCAGTGAGAGTCTCCTGATGATCCTTGGATGGGAAATAAAAGCACATAGTCTGTAACATCTCCATGGAGATAGATGATTTTAATGTCATGCTGTGGAATATTATAGCCAACAGAACAACATCTCCATGGAGACAAGCAGGAGGCCAAGTAAGGGTCAGGTTTGTGGAGATGGGAGCCTGCTCACAGTGGGACATGTGTTTCTATGTTTTTCAGAGCAATAAAAACACCCAAAATGAAACAAAACATGCTTTTATCTTACTCATTAATTCTGTGGTAGGGCTTTAAAGGAACCGTATGTAAGATTTAGCATTTAAATAAAAAACATGACCTGTGCTCCCAGATCTGGGGTAAATATGTTCAATTAAAATATAACTTTAACTGATAACAATCCTAATGCTGATTTATTCTTAATAATAAAAACACTGAACATGATGGACAAGTCGTTGTTGTAATTTTATGTTTTGGTTAAAGACGATTATCCAAACAGAAAGCATCAGAAGCAGTTTAATACTAACTCCTCCACAGCCCGTTTGTACCACAGTCCCATGAGAGACCTGTGGTCACGTTTGTGCAGCTGCCGCTTAAAGTGCAAATATAAAGTTTGATCTGGATTTTTTAGATGACAGATCAACCAAAACAAAATATTGATCTGTGCTGGAGATTTAAGGCAGATAAAAGATACGTTAAAAAGCCCAAATATCGCTCCATCTGTACTGGACGCACAGGCTCAGAGTGAGTGCAGTACTTTCTTCAAACTGTAAGAGGCAGCACACATACAGTTCCTTTAACGTAAACATGACTTCTACTAGTGCTACTGCCGATTGCAACAAAACAAATGCTACCATCACCACTTTCCTTCATCATAACAGTACTTTGCATTACACATCAAATACTTGTCTGTACTTACTGCTTAGGGGCCGGGGCTGTGCTCACTGAAAGAAACAAAACAAAGGAAATCATATAAAACTGACAAACATCCAAAGCATCGTGATTTTAGATTCATGTTTTAATAAAATGTGTCTGTTCAAAGTCACATTTTAAAACAAAAGAAATCACAAAAAGACTGAAATCTGAACCGACAAACACATTTCAGAACATGTTTCTGTAGAGCTAAACTACGGGATTAGAGGTTTTTTTGCAGAGTAAGACATGGACACACAGGGAAGGCATCTGACACACAGAATAAGACAGGATATTTTGGCATTTGTGTAAGAAATTATGATACTTTAAATATTCTCGGCTTTGTGACTGCCTCCATTCAAACTGATGTTTTGACTCAGTTTTGATTCTGTTTTGATTCTGTTTTGATTGTGTTTTGATCACTCTCACAGTCGTACTTTTTACCCATCAGCCCCTGTGTGTCCCTGGTCTAATATTAGCCCAGACTGAGTCACTCAGAGCTGAACTAAACACTGGTTTCACTGCAGCAGATGCATCACAAAAAGGCAAAATCACTATTTACTAAAACGAGTGGTGACTCATCGAACAGCAGGAGACGACACCAGAGCGTTCAAGACAAATCTGAAATGATCTTTTAATGGAATCATGTTATTAAAGCAGCACTACGGAAATTTTCTGGTGTAAATGGTAAATGGTCACATTTTCATACAGCACTTTTTCACCTTCAAGACTCAAAACGTTTTGCATCAAAGAACCACTCACACATTCACACACCAGACGGACACTCTGGAGAAGGGTCTTGCCCAAGGACACAACATTCATCTGTGGGAGCTGGAATTGCACCACCAACCTGTGGATCAGATGCTCAACCACTGATGATTTATTCGAGAGCGGGATTAAAACCACTGACCTTCAGCTCAGTGAACAAACATTCGACCAACTGAGCCACTGTTGCCTTGAATCTTGAATGTTCCACAGTATGGCATTTAGGATCTCTATTTTCCACTTATCTAATTAGATGTTTGCTACTGATTAATTCATACATTTGCCATGGAAACAAGTAGTGGAAACAAGTAGGTAGATCTTTAGAGAGGCAAGCCTTCTCAGATCTTCTCAGGATTAATATTTTTCCAAGTTATTTTTAGCAGTAAAACTTGTAACTGAACATGAAACATAGATGTTTAATGCCATACTCTGGAACTACTGGGTAAAAACTGGAGGGAGCAGGGCTTTTGCTGCGGCTGGGCACAGACTCTGGAAAACTCATGAAAACTCTTTTTTTTGCTATGTGTTTAAACTTGGGTCTGCATGGTTTTGTTTTATCGCACTTTTGCCTGTTTCGCTTTAAAAACTTACACTTTAAATTGTCTTTGTGTAGCACTTTGAGCAGCTGTGGGGGGTTTTAAATGTGCTTTAAAAATAAATTTGAGTCTGAACTATCCTGGCAAAGGAATAACATCTCCAAGGAAACAAGCAATGACAAAGTTACCAACAGAAAAGTCCCATAGTGCACCTTTAAAAAGCCTTGGTTACCATTTCAAATCTTTGCTAAATCCGATGAGACAGAATTATCATGTCTTTGGTCCAACTCCTGAATAACATAAATAAAGGGGATAAGACCCTCCATTTTCTTAAAGTTTTGGCCCATCTAAATAAAACCACTAACACCATGAGTTTAAATAAAGTGGAGTTACCTTTAATGCAGTGGTGTGAGCGCCTCTTAGTGAACATTAAGGGTTATGTATAATTCAGTAAGTAAAACATTGACATCTCCGGGCATTGTTCTGTCACATATTAAAACGTGCTTATATAATCGAGTTTGGGCTTCACTTTCCAAATATTGAGTTAAGTTAAGTGTCTGGGATGACAGGGAGTTTAATCCAATTTTAATTCAAGATTTAAACTGGACAAATTGATCGGGAGCAGCAGGTGTGGTTTGGAGCAGAGTTCAGATGACTGCAATTAAACGTCCAGGATGACACAACATGGACTTCTTTTTTAGCAGTGTTATAATGTTTTTCATCACATATTTGGCACGGGGCGATACTGAAATTTTGTGTCGTGATTCTCAAAATAACTGCGATTAACAATTATATCACAATAACAATTAAAGTTGTCAACAGTTTAAAAATGGATATGAATAATTATGATTTTAATGTCAGGAAAAAGTTCCTTGTTTAAACAACTTTTATATAAATGTACTTTGTTATCAGTGAAAACAACTACAATTTAGCAGAGAAGATTGATAAGCAGGGCCCTCGACATAAATTTGGGGGCCCGGGTCAAGAAGCTTCACAATTCTGGGACAAAAGCCCCCTTTGCCCCCCTACCCCCCCCACTGAGAGAGACGCTGTGTAGAAAGAGCCCGAGCCTTATATGGACCGGCATAACACACAAACAGACTTTCCGTTATGCCTGAGCCATCAGCATGCCATCTACAGCAGGACTCATTGACAGACCGGCCTGCAGTTCAGCCACATACTTACCCCAAACCATGGCAAGGAGAAATGCTGTCTTAAACAACAACCACTTAATGTCTGCCTGGACAACAGGCTCAAATGAATGAGCTTGCAGAGTCTCCAGGACCAACGAAAGATCCCATGATGGAGTCACTGGTGGGTGAAGCCGTCTGGCACCTTTCAAGAAACAGGAAACGTTCTTGCCCAAAGTGCTACCATTCACACCACTGTCCCAGCAAGATATTGCAGCCATATATACCTTTAATGTCGAAGGCGACAGACCATGATCCAAAGGTTCCTGCAAAAACTCCAAGATAGCAGAGACTGAACAGCGCACCGTATCTTGTCCATGTCCCTTGCACCATTCCTCAAATGGTTTCCCACCTGTTTGTGTTCAGCCACCGTCTCAATGGTGCCCAGGCATTACAGATGGTATGTCCTATCCCTCCAGCATACTCTGAGAATGCAACACCGGGCCCTGCAGAGGCCACACCCAGAGCTGGAGGTGGTTGGGATGGGGATGCAGTATCCGTCCCCCCAGCCGCAACAGACTCTGTGCAAAAGTGGGAACCAAATCCTCGCTGGCCAGAATGGGGCAACCAGCAGAAGCTTGTGTCACTCCTGCAGAACCCTCAGGAGTGTTTGATAAGTCAGGGGAAAAGGGGAAAGGAGTAGAGGAGAACGTGAGGCCAGTCGTGAGCCAGTGCATCGTGACCCAGCGAGCTGGTGTTGTCCCTCAGGGAGAACCAGAGAGGGCAATTGGTCGCTTCTTGTGAAGCGGACAGAGCCACTTCGGCCCTGCCGAAGATCCTCCAGATGGTGCAGACAACAACTCTGGGTGAAGCTTCCATTCCCCCGCAAGAGAGTCTGGCGAGAGAGGAAAGCTGCCACCTGATTCAGCGTCCCCGGAAGATAGGCTGCCCGCAGACTGGGCAAAATGGACAGACGCCCACATGAGAAGTTGCCATGTTCTCTGTGTGAGATTTACCGATCTGGTCCCTCTCATGTGATTTATATGGTAAACCACCGACCTGTTGTCCGAACGTACAAGCACATTGCAAGTTCGGCAGAAAATGGTGCAGTGCCAAGTCCACAGCCATTAACTCCAGCACATTTATGTGGTCTTTAATCAGACTCGTGGTCCATGTCCCTTGTATCACCCGACCTTGCCATGTTGCACCCCAACCTGTGGAGGATGCATCTGTATACACAACCTCTCTCTGTGACGGGTAGAGGCCCCAATGGGACACCCTGTAGGATCCAACGTCTGTCTCTCCACTGAGACAGGGAGTATAGACACACGCAGCCTCTTGCATCTGTGTGCGAACCGAATTGGATCCAGCTGCAGGCTGTTCAGCCAGATCTGCATCGGCCGTAATGAAAGTAGCCCAAAGGAACTATACTGGAGGCTGCTACCAAAACCTGCCCAGAAGCTGGAGATGTTGCTGGAACGGCAGGGCCTCACCTCCTGCAATGCACCCAGCACACCCCCATGATGTTGTCGACCCTTGTGGGCAAACGGCAAGCAACCATGGTGACAGCGTTTAAGGCCATCCCCAAAAAGACAGTGTCATGGGTCGGGACCAGATTGCTCTTGTCCATATTCACACACAGACCCAAACCGGCTCACATGCTCGAGTACAAGCCTTGTGTCGCGAGTGGCCTGGTTGCGGCTGGGTGCACAAATTAACCAGTCGTCGAGGTAAGGTAGAATTTTCAAACCCCGCGTCTGAAGGAGACAAGGCCGCTGTCACCACTCGAGTGAACACCTTGGGTGATAGGGACAGCCCAAACGGGAGGACCCTGAACTGAAAATGTCTCTCCTGAAAAGCAAAGCGAAGGAACCTCCAATGATTGCGTGCGATCGGTACATAAAAATAAGCATCCTTTAAAACGGATGGTCGTGAACCATTCGCCTGGGAAAGTGCCTGAAGCACCTCTGATGTGTTAAAAACACATTGAGGCCCCGCAGGTCTAAAACTGGACATAGGTTGCCGGTTTTCTTCGAGACAAGAAAGTATCTTGAGTAAAAACCCCTCGGATCCTGCCGAGGGTCTACGTGTACAATTGGACCCTTTTTCCAGCAAGGTCGCCATTTCTTGATTGAGTGCCTCGGATTTTTGCCGGGTCCGAATTGGCAGTCTTTACCACAGGTAATCCTTTCAAGGTTCTCCTACACGTCTCTGTCAAGGGAGATTGTGCCAACCAAACCTGCCAATGCGCCTGGGTCAGGACAGATAGCTCCCTTGACATAAAAGCAAATGCTTGTAGGGACGTGCCGACCAAGCCTTGCATAGTTGCGTCGATATTAGAAGCCTCTAGTGAAGTCGCTAAACCTAACAGTAAACGGGACAGGGAATTGCCAATACGACCCATGCGTGCCCCAGAGTCGTAAGCTTTACACAGCAATTTGTCAGTGACCCGGCACAGAGGTCGCGGGCACCTGGCATGGGTCTCAGAGCCTCATCTGGAGCCACAATAAGGGAGGCCACAGCTGGTTCAATCGCTGGCATATGCCCCAGACCAAACTTGGGCGCATCCTGCATGGCAGCAAGGACCCTTCCATCAGACGTCGGTTTAGAAAAAGCTTTTATGTTTGACCAGCAGCGTGTAGTTCCTTAATATACTCTGTAGAGGGAGGAACCAAAAAGGAACACGCAGAGTTCTGTTGTCTAAAAATCGCACTAGAAACCATAGGTTGCGCCGCCGGTGCCTCCAATTGTAAACGTGCAAAAGCCACTTGTAGAGAAGAGGTAGCCGAGTCATCGTCACCTCCCTGAGAGCAGGTGGAGTTGTGTGTGAGCTCAACTCTGATATGTCAGAACATGCATCCAAACCGTGCCCAGTATGTGAGTCAGTGTCGTGGAAGTGCGTATCTGACGCCGCCACAGACAAGGCATCTTCGCAAACAGAAAACACATCCCGCTGGCCAGCTCGCTGGTCGCTATCCGGGTCTGCATGGACTCAATGAGAGCTTTCATTCTAGTGAGCTCTGAAGTAAGGCTATCCAACTTCAAGGATAATCTCGCAGAGCGATTCCCTTTGCTGCGCTTACGCGGAGTAGTGGAAGCGTCAACAGCAGAGCGCTTTCTCATCACCTTCCCGCTCGCCGGCAACTGGGTGTCCTGTATATCAGAGGGGTCCCAGCGCCTCCAAACGCGGCCAGGCGGTCAGCACGCAGGGATCTGGGCATAATAATGCTGCAACTCATGAAAGCACTCTGCGTCAAGCCTTCCTTAAGGTGGCCCAAACCCAAACATAAGGGGCAGAAATCATGTCCATCTTCAGGTTGAAGCGGGGTCATGCAAGCTCTACAGCACATGGACTCCATCACAACCGACGGTAGATCAGGTCGAGCTGAAAACGCCACTCTTGATCCGGCAACTGGGATTAAAAATACTACGTCGAGCTGAAAACGCCACTGGTGGTAGACCAATGAGCTAAAGAACCAAACACGGTTCCAAAATAACAGAGATAGTTTAGCCGAATGCGGCAATAGTTAACACAAAATTCAAGCTGAACCAACACGGCAGCAAATACAAACCAGCTCCACCGAACCCGGTGTTGCTTCCAACAAAAAAAATGCAGAAACTACTTACCATAGACTGTCTTGTGAAAAGGTGCACCTCACCGGTGTCAGGGAACCACCCGCTCCAGGTGAGGCACTCCGCCATACGCAGCTTATGCAGCCCCTGAGGGGCGAGTCGCACTCGCTACCCCGACTGTGATACACTGTACTCCAATCATAAGTCACGGGACTCTGAGCAGTAAGCTGCCATCAAAGGGAGAAACAATTGTGGTACCAAGCAGTATCCGCGAGTAGCTACAATACACTTGACCGAAGCGCGAGAAGAAAAAAGGGACTGTGCTTCCGGAGTCACGTGACTATATAGCCTCACGTGGGTCACTGGAAGGTCATGGGTGAATTTGTTGTTATTAATTCTCGACCTGCGCATGCGCAAGAGTGGGGCATGCTCAGTGCTTGCAGCATCGCCTCCGGTGGAAATGTAGAAAGACATGGGACCTGTAACAGTCGCTTGGTCTGGTGTAAAATTCTACAGAGGGTCTGACCTGCAGATCCCGAGGGAGGAGCCGCTCCCGCCTTCTGCCACTGCGTCGCTTCGGCGGCCATCTTTCTAATGTACGCCTCGTTCACCGTCAGCAGAATGTTTTCCGGCTTTATGTCTGTGTGGATGATTTTACATTTGGTGTGGAGGTAGTCCAAGCCCTGCAGCACCTGGAGGAACACAAGTTTGAGAAATAAAGATAAAATACAGAGAACAGAGCAGACCTGGACTTCACTGAAATGAAGATAACATAATTACACCAAACACACTGGAACATTGGATAATGAACTGATAAACTAATAAAGTAACACGACATAGACTCAGAGGTTAAGATCAGGCAAGAGGAGAGGGTCAGAGGAGCAGAGGAGAGGAAGACCAACAGAGATGAAGAGAGAGACGAGGAGAGGAGCAGAGGCTGAGGGTTAGAGGCTCAGAGGTCACAGGGGTTACAGAGGCAGAGAGTTAGAGGTCACAGAGCAGAGGGTCAGACACACAGTAATCTTAAATCTGACCTGTCTGATGATGCTCTTGACACAGGGCAGAGGGAGGCCCTGATAGTTGGATTTGATGATCCATTTGAGTAAATGATACCCCAGCACCTCAAACACCATGCACACGTCTGAACGACACGGGTCAAGGAGCACGAAGGGTCAACAAGAACCAAGGGTCAAGAAGAACCAAGGGTTAACAAGCACCAAAAGGTCAACAAGCACCAAGGGTCAACAACACAACAGCCCCCTCAATAAGTACAACAAGAACTAGAGCCAGTAAGAACAGAGAGGCTGTGCAAATAAACTCATTTAGACCTATTTGTGTTTCTACAGCACATTAACAACAACAGCAGCTTCTCAAACTTCACAGGCTCAAGAACTGATAAAAAAAGGAGCAGAACATATATTAAGATAAGTACATATATAAAAATAAACTGCAAATGTACTTTTCAAATTGTATTAAAAGCCAAAGTAAAGAAAGGAGTCTTAAGAGCAGATTTAAAAGACTCTAGAGGGAGCAGCTCTAATGTTCAGAGGTAAACAGCTGCCTTTCTGACCTCACTGATCTGGGACATAAGGTAGAAGAATAAGATAAAAATCTGAAGATGAATAGACCTAATGATCTAAACGAAGGCAAATGCATTTTAATGGACAGATCAACAGCTCATCCTGCTGGGTCACCGCGTTCTCGTTTAGGTCAAAGTAATAAAAACCTTTTGTGAGACTTTGCAAAAATCATGAAATTATATGAATAAAAAATAAGTAAAATAGTAGCCCAAACTGAGTGAGTAAAATAAAGCCCAAACTGTATTTAAAGGATACGAGTTCCATTTACACCAGAAATCTTGAAGTCATCAAGAAGCTGCACGACTCGTTCTCTGTTTGGGTCACTGGGATCTGTGTTTTCTCACCTAGAAAAATAAAATATGTTAAATAAAAATATGAGCAAAACTATTACAGCAGAAAAGACTGGACATGATTTTTATGTTTTTAAAAACATGTAAAACAGAATTTGTTCATTTTAAACAGTTTGCAGTGTCCAAAGTTACTCCTCACTTACATTATGTTATATAATTATTATAATCGCTTTTCACAACTTTCAGAGACCAGAGCGGAGTTTTGGTATCACAACTAGCAAGCTAACAGTGCATTTCCAGATTGCCAGATGCTTTATAATTCGATGCAGACAGTAAAAAGTGGACTTATTTTGACCTGAAGAGCTGTGTTTATAATAGATCTGGACTGGGGCAAGTAAAATGTGCTCAAATACATGGAGGAAAAATCCAGTAACGTCCCTTTAACCAGATCTAAATCAAGACTAAACCAGGACTACACTGATAATGAACAAGTGCCTACAGAGTGCTGCGTTCAAGGACCAGCCTCCACTCGGGACATTTCTGTTCTTGTTCTCTTGAAATTACCTTCAATGCACATGATCAACGTACCATATTTTCCAGACTACAAGTGTCACTTTTTTCATAGTTTGTCAGGGGGTGCGACTTATCCTCAGATGCAACTTATATGTGAAATGATTACCGTAATTTCACGACCATAAAGCGCGGGTAAAAGTTGCGAACATCGTGGGAGCAATGGATGACAGACGGCGAACACAGCTTTACAAAGACCGGGAGGCAGCACCGGGCGAGTTACGCCACGATTTGTGATTGCGGATGCTTGGGCTAACGTATTTGCTTGCACTGTTCTTTGAGCTTTCACAAAAGTCGGCATCGTTCAAGAGTACGGCAACAAGACGGACTCTGATAGTGACGAGAGGGAACCTGGTGTATTCGATGGAGATCTAGCCCAGCTGTTCATTTCAGATACAGAGGATGAAGACTTTGATGGATTTGTGAATTAATTGAAAAAAATTATGTGAGCATATGCTAAATACTTGAATAAAGCACAACCACCGAACACAGTATGTGCTCTAAAAAAGGCAAAGGAAGCAAAATTAACATGCATGTTTTACCGTGCCTGCGCCCTAAGGCCCGGTGTGCTTTTTTTATGTGTTAAATGCAGAAAAAGCACCTGTAACTGAACTGCGCCTTATAATCCGGTGCGCCCTATGGCTGTGAAATTACGGTAAATATATAATTTCACATCTTGGCTATTGTCACAGTGACGACCATACGAGGGCACTCTACACTTGTACCAGTATCTACTCCTCCTGTACCACTGACATTTAACATTTCAACATTATACTAATTTAAAAGAATCTGAGAAAGAATAAAAATGCCTCTAAAAGAAAATGTTATTCTGCTGAGTCTGATGAGCCGCGCAGAAAAGGAAGAGGTGCTTCATCTTCCTCCGGAGCAGGTGGAGTTGTTCAGAAGTGCCACCAAGGATGGAGAATTCAGTGGATTTTGGGATTTGGAGTGAGATCCAGGGTAAACCTGTTAGCTTTTTTTGCTGCTTAGTTATGTGATTAACTGTTAACATCCCAGACACGTGTTCGGTTCTGTCTATGCTTCATGTAGCTGAATAAACATAAATGTGTTATGTTAGTGTGCTGTACTGCTATTCAGCGTGTTCTTCTCTATTTTATTCTTATTTATTTATTTTATTTTTTTTTTTATTTGGTTGGGACAGTGCATGTTAATGAACAGACATGACAGACATGAATGTAAACACGCCGGGTTATAGCCAGAGGCTAATTTCCACCCGTTGTCCCAAGGGCTGGGGTAGGTGGGTTAAGTGTCTTGCCCAAGGACACAACGACAGCATTCATCTGTGAGGGCTGGAATTGCACCACCAACCTTCGAGTCAGTGGATCTAACCACTCAACCAATGATGTTTTATGTAGAGAGCGGGATTTGAACCGCCAACCTTCGGATCAGTGGACAAACACTCAACCTACTGAGCTACTGTCGCCCACCATCATTATAACTTGCATCTAAAGATAAAATGTCTGTTCTTGGTCTCGGGTTTTGTCAAATAAATTTCCCCAAAAATGCGACATAGTCCAATGCAACTTATATATATAAAATTAGAGGAACCCTCTTTAATCAGAGTATAGCAACCTATCAGTCAAACTTCTGGGATATTGATCTGGTCAGTTCAGAAGCTCAGGGGGTTGTTAATCAGTTTCAGCTGCTTTGTTGTTAATGAAAAAAACAACAGGTGCAGTAGAGGTAACAGTAAGACAGCACCCAAAACAGGAATGGTTTTCCAGGTTGATGCCACTGCTATTTTTCCCCTCCTCATCTCTTCTGGCAGATTTTTTTACTGACTGACTTTTTCCTTTGGCTTGGATCAACATTATTGATAGCATGATGCTGTACCTGGACGATGCAGAGGTTGCACAAGTGGTCCAACTCCTCCAGGATGGAACAGCAATACGGGCCGTTGCAAGAAGGTTTTTGCTGTGTCTCCCAGCACAATCTCAAGAGCATGGACTAGATTCCAAGAGACAGGTAGTTACTCCAGGAGAGCTGAGCAGAGTCGCAGAAGGTCCTCAAATCCTCGGCAGGATCGGTATCTGCTCCTTTGTGCAAGGAGGAACAGGATGAGCACTGCCAGAGCCCTACAGAATGACCTCCAGCTGGCCACTGGTGTGAATGTCCCTGACCAAACAATCAAAAACATCCATGAGGGTGGCCTGAGGGCCCGACGTCCTGTAGTGGCCCCTGTGCTCATTGTCCAGCACCGTAGAGCTCGACTGGCATTTGCCATAGACCACCAGAATTGGTAAGTGTGCCACTGGCATCCTGTGCTCTTCACCGATGAGAGCAGGTTCAACCTGAACACATGCAACAGACGCGAAAGGGTCTGGAGCGCCGCGAAGAACGTCATGCTGCCTCCAACACCATTGAGCATGACCGGTTCAGTGGTGGGTCATTGATGGTCTGGGGAGGCATATCTCTGGAAGGACGCACAGACCTCTACAGGTTAGATAATGGCACCCTGACTGCCATTAGGTATAGGGATGAAATCCTTGGACCAACTGTCAGATCCTCTGCTGGTGCAGTGGGACCTAGGTTCCTCCTGATGCTTGACAATGCCCGACCTCATGAGGCCAGAGTCTGCAAGAAGTAACTGGAGAATGAAGGTATTGATACCCATTGACTGGCCCGCAAGTTCACCTGACCTAAACCCAATAGAACACATTACATTATATTTCGGTCCATCCGGTGCTGTCAAGTTGCTCCTCGGACTGTTCAGGAGCTCAGTGATGTCCTGGTCCAACTCTGGGAGGAGATCCCCCCAAGACACCACCCGTCACCTCATTAGGAGCATGCCCCGCCGTTGTCAGGCATGTACACAAGCCCGTGGGGGCCACACTAACCACTGAGTATCATTTTGAGCTGCTATAATGACATCTTGGCAAAATAGACCCCTCTGTTGCATCGTTTTTTCAGTTTCATTTTTGGGGTGTGTTTGGTTTAACCCTCTGTAGGGAGATAATTTTCATTTATATAAAATCATGTGGCACCCTTTTGTTACTAATAAATCACTTTCTCATTATCAGTTAAGAAATTCTAGATTATTTTTTCCTTCATTTAGATCTAACGTGTTTTCAAAGTGTTCCTCTAATTTTTCTGAGCAGTGTATGTTTTCTTCTTCATTATTATGTATTTTTTGGCTGGTGCGACTTATACTCTAAAGCGACGTACAGTCCAGAAAAATACGGTAATAGAAGTAAGGCTGATTTATGGATATTTGTAATTGGATGCAGTTGTGTATAATAACTCTGTTCCCTCCTCAAAAACAGACCTGGAGTTGTGTTTTGTTTCATTTACACATGTTTGCGTAACACTTTATTTAGTCTGTCTACATCTCCAAAGCTCAAAATGCTCTGTTCCACCTTGTGATGTCATCAAGTGGTAGTTTTCACGTTAACAGCTCCTTTTAGCTTTAGTTCAGTAGAGATTGATAATTCCATAAACTGAAATGATCCAAATGATTCTAGTGAAGGTGTGTGGAGTTTACAAACACAGTGGAGCACTCCCTGTATTACCACATGATGACATCACAAGGTGGAACAGAGAGTTTTCAGTTTGAGAGAAGAACTCGACCTCAATCTGGGTTTGTGTGTTAAACATGTGATGAAATGAATGAAACAAAACAACTCCAGGTCTGTTTGAGATGAGCTAAGAGCAGATTCATGTTTCTCATGATGTGATGATGTGACTATGACATTTGTGACTTACTGTTTTTAGCAGCTTGATTTCGTCCATGGCTGTTTCTGTGTAATGCTCTGCACTTTTCACCACCTTCATCGCCACAAAACGTTTCTCCCTTAAAAAAATTAAATGGTATAAATACATTTTTAACATAGGCAAAGTGTTACATACTTTAAAGAAGGGGTATTATGAAAAAAAAGCCTTTTGGAGCTTTCTCCCATATTATAATGATATTTCTTCATCAAAAACATGTCTGTAGAGGTTGTAGATGTCATCCATGCATGTTTGAGTAATCTAGAGATCTCTACCAGACTCAGCTTGAGCCCTCCTTAAGGTTAGCTGAGCACACGAGGAACAAAACTTATAAAAAATTTGAAAACGTTTGAAATATGCACTTTTCAAAATAAAAGATACATGTGTTAACAATTAAGGCATTGAAGTGTAATATAACAATGAGATTAAAGGTGCAGCCAGTGTTACTCACTGAATGTCCCAGGCCAACCACACAGTGGAGAAATGGCCCCATCCCAGTTTACGGATCACGTGATATTTCTGATTGTACAAGTCCCCGATCTTCACATTGTGATATCCCCCTGAAGATAAAACAAAACACAATTATTTAGGAAAAAACACAATCTGTGGATCCAAAGAGCTGGTTTAAGGTAAAAAAAAAAATACATTCAGACTACAAAGAGTATGCAGAATACACAGAATACTTACTGTTATAAAACTAGTCATAAAACTATTTATTCATCTGACGTATCAGTACAGAAAAATCACAAAGGCGACAAAAGTGTTCATTTCCAAGTTATAGTTATAGTTATTTGTTATAGACAAGTTTGAATGTGTAACAAAAACAGTCCAGAGCATATGGGACACACTGAGCATCGAGCCGTGTCCTTAATATTATCCCTATAGCTTCGGATGCTATTGCCGCCGATAGACTCGCGGTTGCAGACTTTCCATTATGGTAAATCCACAACAACTCTTTAACCAAACCACAACCAAACTCTTTAAGGACTGAGCACATTTATAGACCATTAGAGCTCATCTAGACTTTAATTTTTTTTTTTTTTGCCATAAAAATCCTGTTAAAGGAATTATCATCATGTACTTTTGCCAGTTTTCACTACCTACTACCTCCATTTTACACATCCATCCTTATTTTTCTAGGAGAATCCTGGCGGCTCCTGCGATCTGATTGGTCGTCTTCGAGGGCGACATAAGCACATTACCGTAATGACAGTAACATATTTAAAGAGCCCCATGCCTCTGCTTTGAGACGCCATTTGAATTTACATGAAACCACTGTTTGGAGTTACAGTAACGGAAAGTCCACAACCCTGAGTCGGGCGGTGGGAGCATCTGACGGTATAGGTAAAATGTTCATACTGCGACACATCGTTCACATCTGTGCTGAAGTCAGCTGCTTGTTGCTTGTGTTTTATTATTATTTATTTGTGGTAAGACATGTTCATATGTTGCACATGTTAGTTTGTAGTGTGAGTTTATATTTTGTGGTGGTTGGAGAAGCTGGTGCAGCAGATGCAGCCAGTGTGGTGTTAGTCAGTCCCAGGGCAGATGTGGCTGTAGTAATATCTGGTAATCAGTAGTTGCAGAATGATAAATGTAAAGTGGGACTGTTGCCATATAAATCTACAATTTAATTCAAACAAAAATAATGTATCTTTTGAATGGGGAAAAAGTAAAAAATGTTACATATTGTTGCATTATTTTTAAAGGTCCTGTAGAAATCCAGGCTAAAAATATGTGCCATGTTTCTGAGAAACATTTGTCCTGCTCCAGCATAGATCTGTTATATAAGAGTCTGCTCTGTGCTGCCTGCATCTAATTACAAACCATTTTACAGTCTAATTATCAGGAACTGCACATTAACATACTAGTTGTTGTTAGCTTTACTGGGAAAACTGGTCTGCACTGGTCTCTGACAGTTGTGAAAAGGACCCTCTGAATGCATCGGGTCAGTGAGCAGTGACTTTGAACCACTGCAAACTGTTAAAAATGATCTTGTTCTATTTTTGACTTTTTAAAAACAGTAAAATCAGGCACAGCGCCTTTAAAAGTGTATCACCTCTGCAGTAGTCGTTGGGGTCCTCCTGCTCCTCGTCGTCTGATCCCAGGATTTCCTCGTCCTGTTCGGGCAGAGGGGAGTCGGCCTGTCCCTGAGACCCTCCTCCTCCTCCTCCACCACCTCCTCCACCTCCTCCGCCACGCCCGGGAGGCTCTGGTCTGAGGAACACACAGAAAATCACAGATAAACAAACTGTAAACTCCCTAAACATATGAATGTTCTCGAGATATTCTTCCACACCTGGAGCTCCACCTGCAGATTTGAATTGATCAAACATTAAAATAAGCCCCAAGGTCACATTTAACTAAAGAGTTAAAGCACAATAATCTGGCCAGCAACAAGAAAATCTCACAAACTCACGAGAATCCATCTGGCACAGACGCAATAGTGAAATAGAAACTCCAGGATCATGTAGAGAGCGGGTTAATATGAACATTTAAGACCAAAATGATGAGTCTGACAGCAGCAGTTACAGAGCAGCACTGTGGTTTGGGCGGAGCTAAAGGTGAAGCACCAAAACACAAAGGCGACGTGGACGGACCTAAATCTGCCTGATACAGACCATTTTCTTATTATCATTATTTTGTCTTTTTCCCGCCTTAAGTGAGAGCCGTTCAAGACTGACATGTACAACTAAGATTTGTTTTCATTTGACATGATGCTCCAGCAGGAAATATTTAAGACAGACAGCCTGCCCTCTACCTGTTGGAGGAGGTAACACGTCCCCGTCCCAGTCTCCGTCCTCACGGTGAGGAGGAGTGAGTCACTTCTCAAACCTCCCACTGAAGCTGCAAATACCTCACGATAAAAGAACTGAAGCCAGAAAAGAACGACGAGAATGACAAGAACAGCTGAACAAAAACTGTGAACGTAAATTATGCCAAACACCAGTAGGATTCTCATAAACATTTAAAACTAACTAAGTGATCTGTAATCAAGTGAACAACAACAGTATTTTGTTACACTGCTCTTATAAAGAATAACTGGAAAACTAATCAACAATGTTTTTTTTTCATGGCCGATGCCGATATCGACTGTTCAGAATCCAGAGAAACAGCTCATGAACTCTGCTGATATTTTTGAGCTAATGTCAGGTGATTTTGATCATTTTAAGTGTTCAAGTAAAGCTTTGTGTGTATATTTTTGTTTATACATTTTTATAGATGCATTTTCCAGACCAAAGTTTAGTTTGTTTTCATCCCTGACAGTTTGGACTGCTCACTAGCGCCTCAGAGTGGTCACGATGTTGCTGTTTTGTTGCACACGAGCAGAACCAGAGAAAGTCAAATCAAAACTAAAATTGGACACTTCTGACCACTGTAAACGAGAGAACACATTACAGAGTGCACATCACGGAAAAGAGGACAAAAAAACATCGCCGCTGGTTTAAGGAGGCAAAGGAAATACGGACTTTAAACGGGAGGAGGGGACCTTTTTACTCTCACACACCTGGGAAACTGTACTGAAGACGTCGGCCCGCAGATGGCGACAGACAGCGCCACTTGCTGTTTAGCTACGTCTATTTACATAAACAGGCTGTGGTTCAAATAAATGAACAGAAGACTGGATTAACCTCACTGGACTAAAGCTGCATGTGTATCTTTAAGCAGCTGGTTAAATATCCACCTGTGCTGGAGATTTAAGGCCGGTGTCTCTTACATTAAACAGAGCAAATATCGTCCTGATATAGCGCTCGCTCTAATTAAACTTATGAATATGCAGCAGTAAGAGCTAACAGTATTAAAGTTTAATCCCAGTGCTGAATGTCTAATGTGGTTATATGGATCTGGATGTTCTGAGTGACAAGCCGGAGCAGAGTTTACGTAAATGGACCATAGCGATGATGTAATGATGTGAGCGTCTAAGTTATTAGCACTTAAGTATGTGACCTGTGGAGTAAGAATGTTCACGTGTCCTTTAAAGAGCCTGGACTGGGGCTGTCAAAAAGCATCGAAAATAAGATTCTAATCATTATTAAAACTAGTATCGAAGCTAGATACACAAGTATCTAGTACATACACAAGTTTCACAGGTATCGATACTAAAGTCACATTGACAGAAATGAATCTTTCCTGAATCTGTTTAGATGATGAGCTACATCAGAACAAGTATAAGACACACAATATGTCCACTTATAAATATGTTGTCAGATAATCAGGAAGGGCACCTTAGCATGCTATTTATTAGCACAATGTTGCGTCTTAAAGCTGCTCGTCCTGCAGTTCAGAGCTCTAAAACACACTCTGAAATGTGATTCTTGACCAGTTCATGTTTCAGGCTTAAATGTTAAAGGTGCACTGCGTAACTTTTCTACCACCTGCTCGTTTCCACAGAGGTGTTATTGCATTGCCTGGAATGTTCCGCAGTATGCCATTAAACTTCTTTCAAACCCATCTTTCATTTATTAGTTACAAGTGTTCAAAACTTCATACTGTGCTGTAAGAAGGCTTCTTACTGTGAGCTGTACATGTTGTGGGACATTAAAGGCAAAGCAATAACATCTCCACGGAGACAAGCGGAAAAGTTACCTAGTGCACCTTTATGGATGATTAAAACCAGAGCAAACACTGAGGGTTGTGCAGTTAATCAAATTCCAGTTTAGATTTAAGATCAGTCCGAGCTCACGGTCCTGTTCAGGAGTTTGATTTTACACAAAAAGGTCAGAGAGACTCACTGAAAACCTGTTGGCTAATGCTAATGCTAGCTAGCTTGTGACTGTAATGTTATTCGAGAAGGATTTGTTTAACAGCACAAATCAGCTCACCTGTTGGAGCTCATATCAGTCAGTTCTTTATAAAACAAAACACAGAATAAAGTCTAACTTGAGTAACAGAGCTTCAGACAGATCAGTGCCTCTAGTTAGCATCACGCCCCAGGGAATGTTGATGACATCAGCTGTAAAGTACCGACAGATAAAAACTAGCTAATAGAGTTTTTGTATGAGCGCACGTGTCCTTGCAGTGGGTCATAAAATGCTTTGCTAGCGTGTTCAGTAGCATGCCGAGCTAATTGGTTTATATTGTTTTTTGGCACCTCTCTGTGTGAAAGTGTGTCAGCAAAAACAGTTCAGAGTCTGGCCTCATGTTAAACAGTTGAGGAACGGATCAGGCGGCTCCAGCTACAGCAAGAATCTGTACAAAAACTTTGGATCAGCGCAAAGACTTACACTTCAAAATAAATACATTTATTTGACATTTTAAGAGGATTTCAGAGTTGTTTTGTGTTTGACCTGGTTTAGACTAGAACAGTTTCTATACCAACACTGTCACTGGAAAAAGCTTCAATACGTCATTTTTTTCACTTATTGTTCAGTGGATGAAATTGGAATAATATTTTTGGATCAGTTTTTATCGTTTTAACTTTTCTTTGCACAGCAGTGTAATTTTTTTTTGTATATGATCAGATTTAAGCTGTGAAAGTTTGAATAAATAACTTGTCTCATTACAGACTCAAACATCAGAATGAAACACTTACGTCGTTTAAGTTTTTTTACTGCAGCTCATGATTTTTTAACAATATTGTGGATTTAGAACGGTCTTTGTGGTTTAAACCTGCTTTTGGGTTTAGCTTGGGCAGTAGCATAAATGAGTTTCAATATTATCGTTTATCGTCTACATTTACTGCAGCAATATATCGAACTTCAGAATCTGTTATGGCAGCCCTGTATCAGCTCTCAGTACTGGAAAACCACAATAATACTCAAATGATTCCCTGATCTGATCCCACTCAGTGTTTTTATAAAAGGACAAATAGTATTAAATGAGCCTGGTTTAGACTTCTTTGCTTGGACCTGGGTGATAATAGAGTTATTCCAAGTTTAGACCAGATTTGGCCATGTGCTCTTCTTGGATTGGTTGGAATTTTGACACATGGCAATAAGCTCTGGGAATACTGAATATCGTCAGAGGCAAAAACTGTTATTGTGTCCTTAGGCAAGACACTTTAACACTCACACACCACACACACTAGACAGTGTGTCCCAGGGCAGCTGTGGCTATAATAGAATCTAACCAACGCCAACTGTAAAGTGCTTTGAGCGTCATGTGAGGGACTAGATAAATCCAGAGTATTTTTACAGAGGATTATCAGAGTAAACTGAATAAAATAAAGATAATCATGGCTAATATTGTAGACTAAAAAACTCAAACATGACACATGAAACGGTCTCCAAACCGTACTGTTTGGAGCCCGTTTTGTGCGTGTCGTTGTCGTCTGCATCAGCTCACCCTGTGTGCTCCTGCTGTGGACAAGGACACTGCACTGGCCATAAACCAGAAGGGTATTAAAGCTACATATTGATCTGGAGAACAAGGCCTGAATATAGAGTTACAGACTGATCGTAAACTCTGGGAATCAGACACGAGGAATTATAGGTTTATTAGAGGCCACTTTAATAAGAACTCAATATTTACAGAACAGCAGATAGAGGACCGTTCACTTCAGGACAAGAACGATTTCACCTTAAACGCTGCAGACGAGGGAGGCTGCAGACGAGGGGAGGCTGCAGACGAGGGGAGGCTGCAGACGAGGGGAGGCTGCTGCAGACGAGGGGAGGCTGCAGACCAGGGGAGGCCGCAGACCAGGGGAGGCCGCAGACCAGGGGAGGCTGGGGACTGCGGGAGACTGGGGACTAGGGGAGGCTGGGGATGTCAGATGCCCTTTCTAAAAAAAAAAAACAAACTGCTGAACCTATAGCTTTGAAATCTGAACAAACAGATTTCAAGAATCATGTTTCAGATCATGTCTGCACAGATCAGATGTTTTTTGTCAGTTCATCCGGTTTTAAATGTGAACTTTGAACAGAATCCTCAATATTAAAAAAATAAAACATTGCAAATCTGATCAGAACGCTCCTCACAAAAATCTCACATTACATTTTCTTGCATCAAAACGCTAAGCTCAAAATACATGTGTTTTTTATGAAATAATAATAATGAGCATCTTGTAATATTGCACAATTCGATAAAATAAAAATATATTCTGAAATGAAATGGTTCAAATCCCAGGCTCGGTTTGTCTATGGGTCCGGTTTTAAGAGTCAACCTATGTTTAGTCCTGGTCTAGTTTTTAAAAATAGTCACTTAAATCTGTTTACGGGGCCATGTTCTTATTACTTTGGAGGTGGTTTACCTTCTATGCAACTTAATACAAAAATATGTCCACTGATATGCTCAAATTTAGTTATTTAGAAATGATTTAAATGAGTTAAAACTGAAAATTACTAAACGAGTGACACAAAATTTAAAATGCCAAATCACGTTCATATTTTGCTTTGTCCCAAACTGCAATAATCATCACATTAACCCAGGTCCCTCAGTGAAAACACAACTGCGATTCTCATGCACAAATACGTATTGTTTTAGTAACAAAACACATTTATTAATATGACTTAAAATTTTGCCTGAAAATCTTTAAAGTTCTTACAGACACAAAGGCTCGGCATAAACTAAAGGGTTTTCTGTCTGTGCAAGATAAAAGAAATATTCTGGATGATTGGGGCTGACAAAAGTATAGAAAATGAGACGCTAATCGATGCTAAAACTGGTATCAAAACTAGATACTCGTTTGAACAAGTATCGACACTAAAATAATAATGAAAATTCAATCGCATAATTGGAACAAATACATTATTTTGGGTTGAAAATGTGCTTGTTTTCTGTTGATTCATTTGTTTGTCTGTTTCATTGTTGATTTTCTAACTTTCTGTTGGTTAAATCATTTCTCATGTTCAACTCTAAGACTCATGTTCAACCCTAAGTGCTGCTGTTGTGATTTTGGGCCTTACAAAACTAAATTGAATTGAATATTGTTTAAAAAAAAGTGCTTTTAAAATGATCAAACTCACTATAGAGTTTTCAAGTCTATTTTTCTTTAGTGCTGAAATCCGTCTGGAATTGTAGTATCATGACAACATGAGCTCCAAAAGGTTAAAAAGAAAAGTATCGCAAACAAAATATCCCAGTATTCCAGCAGTGCTCACCTGCAGGAAGCTTGAATTCCTCTGGACACAAGTGGCACAGTATGACACTAAAAGGCACAATCTTCACATCAAACATACAAGATTTTCTGATTTAAATCTAAAAGTTTTCAATTGAAAACCATGAGTCTAAATCAAACTGCGCTCACCTGCAGGAAGCTCGAATTCCCATGGACAGAAGAGGCACAGAAAACCCTGCGCGAGATTCAAAAAATCCTAATCCATGTGGAATATAAAAGACCTCCTGCTCAAAAGGAAAAGTTAATCTCAAAAACACAACAGTGGAGAGTCAGATGAGTGGAATCAGAGACACGAGCATAGACTTTTCCAACACGTTCAGCTCAGGCTCTGTCCCTCTCTCCTTCGCTCTCACTTGTTCTGCATCTGACCGTCGAGTCTCCTTGGCTGTTGACAGCTCCAGGTCCCACCCCCTTTCCCGCAGAGCTGTGCTGCGATTGGCTGGAGCCGGAGCAGCACTGCATTGCAGGTGAGGGACGACAGCAGTAGCAGAATAAGCAGAAGAGCCAAGGTTTTATCCGTACTGGGTCACAAATGAGGAACACTTCAACAAAATCTATGTTTAGAGCGTATGGGCGAGTTTAAAGGGACTATGTTACACAAAACTGACTCTGTGAGCGTTAATCCATGTTAAAAACACACTGGAGTTGTGTTTTGTTTCATTCACACATGTTTAAATAACACTTTATTATTAGTCTGTCTACATCTAAAAACCTCAAAATGCTCTGTTCCACCTTGTGATGAAGTGTTAGTTTCCTTTTACCTTTAGTTCTGTAGAGATTGGCAATTTCAGCACTGAAATGATCTAAATGATTCTAGTGAAGGTGTGTGGAGTTTAAAAAACACAGTGGAGCACTTCCTGTATTACCACATGATGACATCACAAGGTACAGGAAGAGAGTGTTTTCAGTTTGAGAGAAGAAGAACTCACACTCACATCAGCTGCATCCCACTAATGAAACTACTGCACATCACATCAGGTTTGTCCAGTTGCTGTGTACAGTTTTGTATCATATTTTTGTATATTTATGGATGATTTTCGGGTGTCATGGGTGATATTGGCTTGGCCTCGTACAGGATCGTACTGCTAACTGTAGGAAGGGACTGAACAGGGATGAGGAAACGGAGTCCTAACTTGGGAGAAAACTCAAATAACACCTTCTCTTTAAAAACAGAGACATTTTGAGTGTGGAGAACAACGTGAAACTGATGTTTAATACACAAACTCACACTGGAGACAGCCTCGAACAGGAGCAGTTTAATCAGGTTAAAGCTTCAGTCTTTGCACAAAGCCTTCTGGGAAATGTGGTCCGACTCATCTCAAAACTCCATTCATTAAACTGCACAGAGTTTCTCTCGTCTCTGTCAAGCACAAGAGTGCACGTTACCACATGACCCCGTCCACACGAGTCTGACCGGGAAACACACTGATCTCTGTGTATTATTATTATTATTTTTTTTTTTTTTTTTACATCAAACTGGTCACTAGGGATAGAACGATATATGCCAATATCGTTAATCACGATTAAAAAGGTCAGCAATTAATCGTTCGTGGCATTTTCTCATAATCGTGATCATCGCACACGATTATATTCTGTTTTACTGCACCAGACTGCCTCATGTTTCTGGTTTCAATACAGTGTTTAGATGTAGTTCTGGTGTTTGTCCACAAGGGGGCCCTCTCTCAGCAATTTCACTTGTTATCTTCTGTGCCTATTCTGAATCGGGGATGGTTCTTCATCACCTCAGCCACCGTCAGGGCTCATGGGCAGTGAATCAGGAGCCCAGTGACGGTTATATTCATTTATATCCTCCACTCAAGAAAGTCAAGTGTGTGGAATTATTATGCATTTGAAAAAACAAGACCAACAAGATGAGCCTCAGTCTGCAGAGCCCAAAGGAAAAAAGAAACTAAACATGGCTCCAGAGAAAAACTCCGAGGGCAAACGCCAGCAACTTCCACACACATTTACGACACAACCATCCTGCACTGTTTGATAAACTTGAGCTGAAAATATCCATAAGTAACAGACCATGTGAAATAAACTACTGAATGTAGTTTTTGTTTGAATTGTGTGTGAATCCGTGTTTGTGTTGACTTTGCCATCGCTTGGTTAGCACTAGCTGAACAGCATTTTGCACAGCTGACTACACAGCCTGCGATCAGCAGCACATGGTTTTACAACAATTATGAATTCATCTGAATACCTATAACCGTCCACATATGAGATGATCCCTACTGGTCACTGCTGCTTCTGTTCCACCTCGAGCCAAAACCAAACATTTGTGTGAAATCAGATTAGAGACTGATCGGTAGGTTTTTTTTCATGGCCGATGCTGATCGTTTCAAATCCAGATCGAGTGTAGATAAGATCTGCTGATATTTTTGGGGCGTCTTTGATCATTTTGTCCATATTCTGTGGTTTAAACTCACTACAAACTCTCCCACAGCTCTGTTATCATCATAGTCCTATAACAGCTGTGGTCATGTGCAGCTATTTTTTTGTTCAAATAAACCTTTGTGTCTATTTTTTTGGCAGCAGTTCGACCAAAACTAAATATCAGCTGATAGCCAATGCACTTAAAGGAGCAAATATCGGCCCAATATATCAGTCCATCTGTAAATGAAATTTGTTTTATTTCAGTGACACATGAATCCAAGGAGCATGTGTCATTTTGAAATAAAATCACATTTCTGTCACATGAACAGAGGCTTCACTCTGATTCTGCAGAAATCCTCCATGTTTTTCTCCTGTGATCTTTTTGTCCCAGCGGCCATTTTTGTTTTGATACAGACGGAGCATGTGTATCCCTGATAGGCTGATCCACCTGTCAATCACACCCGTCTGAACTCACTGGTGACCAGACTCGCATCTGAGTAAAGTTTTGGCCGAGTGTGTGATCTGGATCCAGGCGAGATACAAGAATGAGAACTTCTGAAAACTCGCACATACCAATTATCAACATCATGCAACCAGCTTGTGTCTCTATGGTTCTCATCTCTGTGGATCATTTTGTCATAATTTACACATTTTAAATCATAATATTCATCTAAAACCACTTCATACAAGAAACAAATCTGCTGACTTCCATGTTAGAAAACTGTGGTGTCCAATGGGAGCTGACGTCGGCGTAAACGTCATCACAACAAAGCGCCACATGCTGTCAGCGCCCCCTCTGGACAGCTGCACATCACACTAGAGCAGCACATTTGGGTTTTTGTTACCACAATGACGACGCGATGCTGCCAAATTCTACGAGTATCACCGATTAAGAAAATAAAACTGGAGAAGGAAGTGCAGACGTGTCACAGTGGGCGTGTCACAGCGGGCGTGTCACAGCGGGCGTGTCACAGCGGGCGTGTCACAGTGGATTCAGATCGAGAAAATGGCATCTTGAAAATAGTGGATTAAAGATTAAACTCAAACATGAATCTCTCCAAATACAATTTCAGGTGAGTAAATTATGAAAAAGAAACTAGAACATGGTGAAAAGCTCCAAAAAGTCGATTTCACAGAACAGCTCTGATTTAAACGAGTTCTGATACAGGACTAAATGTCATTCAGACATTTATTTCACCCTAAAAACAGCGAAGCGCAGAGCTGCAGAAGCTGAAATGGAGAAGAGCTGAGGGTTATGTAATAAATGCAGTGATGAGAACTCCACTGTCAGATGGGCACAAGCACAAAGACTCTACAGCAGAAAACAGCAGAATATAGTTTAAAAGGTCCAGTAGCACTCAAAATGGACGCCTGTGAACTTTAAGCCACAATAAGAGAGAAGAACTCTGCAGGTTTGTGTGTTAAACATGTGAGAATGAAACAAAACAGAACTCCAGGTCTGTTTGTGACGAGGAAACAACATTAGAACAGATCAGAAAATGATCTGAACATGATATGAGACAATTAGTCATTTCACAGACTGCACATTTTTAGAGCCATAATTTCCTCCACAAACAACAAAATCTCCTGTTTTATTCTGCAAAAAAATCTAACCCTGTAGTTTTCGAGCTCTACAAACATGTTCCCTGTGTGTGTCAGATGCCCTCCCTGTGTGTGTCAGATGCTCTCCCTGTGTGTGTCAGATGCCCTCCCCGTGTGTCAGATGCCCTGCCTGTGTGTCAGATCTGTACAAACATGCTCTGAGATGTGCTTTTTGAGTTTGATTGTCAGTTCAGATTTCAGTCTTCAGTCTTTTTGTGAATTCTTTGAACTTTGAACAGAATCTTATCAAAATAATCATTGCAAATCTAGCCACGCTTGTCAGAAAAAATATGGTCATTTTAAAATGGTTCAGACCTGATACTGGACCAGGAAACAATCAAGAAAAAACACATCGATACTAAACGAAAGTAAAGTAGATACTCGTGTTTACAGGTATCAGTACTAAAAAAAGTTCGACTGACAGAAATGAACCTTTCCTGAATCTGTGTTATAATGATCTTTCACAAGTATAAGACACAGATTGGTCGTAGTGCTGTCAATCGATTGGTCAACTCAAAAGGGGGCGTGGCTTAAAAACAAACCTGTTCTGTTTCTCTATGTATCTGACCCAAACTGCACTTACAACACTACACCTGCAGGGGGAGTTCATGCAAAAACATCTATTTGTGCAGAGAAAAGAACCAGAAAACAATGTATTTATATAAACTGCACTCACAAGACTACACCTGCAGGGGGAGCTCATGCAAAAATATCTATTTATGCAGAGAAAACTACCAGAAAACAAAGTACATAACGACAGATTAAACTGGTGAATCGTGAGTTTAATCTGACTTTTTACAAAGAAATCTTCAGCTCACGCACTTCTCCTTTCGGCTGTCATTATAAACAAAACTGAGACTGAGATGCCATCAACCGATTAATCAACTAAAAAGTAAAAAAGATATTTCTAAATGTACTGGTACTCACTTGAATGTCAGACCAGAGGCAAGTTTGACCACAGCCGTGTTGATGGAGTCAATCCACTCCAAAAGCCACATGACCCAAACTAAAAACAACAGGAATTTAACCCAAACTCAAGACGAAAGGAGTTTAACCAAAACAGGTTCAAGAAAACAGGAGTTTAATACAGAAGAAGCCCCAGAAAAAACAGATACAGTCACTACAGAACAAAACAGAACACAGCTAATGACACCAGAGACTGTGAGAGCAAGACTGTGCACTCTGCAGCTCACAGCAACATGAACAGAGAGAGAGAGGGAGAGAAGGACAGAGGGAGGGAGGAGGGCTGTGTGAAGGGGAAAGTGAAGGTAGGAGAGGGAGAAGGAGGCAGATACGAGAGAGTGAAAGAAAGCTGGGAGAGAGGGAGAATGATGGAAAGGGACAGAAAAGAGAATCTTAAATTAAAAAAAAAGAGGTAGATGAGAAAAAGGTGGACTGGAAAAAGGACAGGAGAGAGAGAAAGAGAGAAGGGGACAAAGAAGCAGATACAAGAGAGTGTGAAAGAAAGCTGGCAGAGGGGGAGAAAGATGGAGGAGGGAGGGAAAGGGAGAATCTCTGATAAAAAGGGATATGGGTAGAGATTAGGGGAGAGAGGGGAGAGAGGGAGGGATTGAAATAGAGAGAGGATGAGAGAGAGTGAGAGAGAGAGAGAGAAGAAGGGTGGGAAAGAGGGACAAAGGACAGAAATTAGAATATTAAATAAAAAAGGAGGTATGTGAGAAAGATGTGGTTTGAACTAAGGACAGGAGAGAGAGAGAGAGAGAGAGAGAGAGAAAGAGAGAGACAAAGAAGGGGACAAGGAAGCAGAAGCTAGGAGAGAGGGAGAAATATGGAGGAGGGAGGGAAAGGAGAATCTCAGATAAAAAGGTGGCAGCTGTGAAAGAGGAGAGAGAGTCGGATTGAAATAGAGAGAGTTTATAGAGTGAGAGATGAAAGATAGAGGAGATGTGGTTGTTCTGATCACAGCTCTGCAGAGGAACACACGAGTTTAAACCACATTCTACTCTCTGCTCTTTCCTGTTTTTAAACTGATAAATCAGCTGCTGCAGCTCCTCCAAATCACAAGTCAAATGTTTACAGTGAAATGTCTGATCATGACATTAAAATCAGTCATTTAACACAATCCATTTGAAGAAATAGTGTAAAAATGTTCACTTGTTGAGTTTACATTATAACATACACAGCAATGCAACTATACATCATGAATTAGGGAAACAAGATCATTTTCCTCAATACTTCCTTTCCTCAAACAGGGTCTTTTAAGCTGGGAATACTTCAAGTATTCTAGTTCCTCAGCAACAGAACCACAAGACTGACTGGAGGAGCAGCCTGTGTAGATGCATTAGGCCTGCCACAATAACATATTCTGAAGTTCAATATATCGACGATAAATGATAATACTGAAACTCATTTATGCCACTGATAGAAAAACCAAGAGCAAATTTAAACCACAAAAAACATTCTAAATCTCCCGTCACTAGATTGTATCTGTAATGAGTCAGACAGGTGATTTATTCAAACTTTTATTAATTAATCTGATCATGCAGACAGACCAAAAATGTTCTACTATTGCAAAGAAAAAGTAACACAATAAATATTGACCCCAAAAAGATCTGTGAGGTCCTCCTGCTCCTCTGCTCCAGTGCATGTTTGAGTTCTCTCTATCTGCCTTATGTACATTTATGCTCTTGTATTTTTGTATGTACAATTGCTCTGTTTTGTATAACATGTTTTACCATCTATCCAGGGACGACGGATGAAAAACAGACCTCAGAAATGAAACACTGTCCCTACTAAACATACAAAATAAATACATTTTTGTGTGCCCATTTCATCTTTATCTCATGTGATTTGTCATCATGGCTTATATTTAGTTTATAAAGTAAAAGAAAAATTCAAATCTGTAACCGGATAAAAAAGGTTTTTGACTGCTCGTCCAAGCCACTTCTTCAGTTCTGGTCAGATTCCTGCTGGACACTGCCTTATATCTGTCTGAAGAGAGGAGCTAACGACACTGAAGCTAACACCTGTTTGTTGGCTCAGTCTAATGAACTACACTAACAGTGAACTGTGTCTGAGACATATTCTGCATCTGAGGCCCTCATTCCTCTTCAAAGATGGATTGTCTTTTTTCACAAACATTGCTTCTTTAACTCCCCCCTCAGATCTGAACCTCACATCTTCAAAGAAGTGTTTAGTGACTTTGAGACGGATATTTAGTTTTTAATCACACACGACACACAGTCTTATCTATCCAGTCATCTCAGTGCCACAACATGAACATAGTAGCAGATCAATAGAATCCAATTAGCCAAATATTTACCACACAGCTGGGCAGCTAGTGCTTAAGTCAATAAAAAGTAGAACATCTTGTTCATCTGGATAATCTACAAATTAGTGATGCATCATAATGGAATTTGCAGCTGATATAATGATCGCATGTCAACGCATGTTTATACAGCGCTTTTCCACGTTCATGATTCAAAGCGTTTTACATCAACAAACCAGACACACATTCACAGACACAGGGAGAGGGGGTTAAGCATCTTGCACAAGGACATAACCACAGCATTCATCTGTAGGAGCTGGAATCACACCACCTGTAGGTCAGTGGATCTGACCTCTCAACCAGTAATGTTTTATCTTGTGAACTCGAACTGTCAACCTCCGGATCAGTGGACACTCACTCTGCCAACTGAGCCACTGTCTATTTTTGAAATGTAAAACTTGTTTGTACTTGTTTGTTTTAGATCATAGAGCGAAATGTCTGTGTCCCTCAGTCGTCCAGGTCTGATCCTGAGCAAAAGACGAAGTTTAAACCTGTCACTGGACAGATCATGGTAGGAGGACAACAATGTGTCCAGACAGAGATTTAAAATTTGACATAGGGCTAAATGTGACTAAAACAGACCATATAAGACACAGAAAGCCTTAAAAATATGACAGAAGATCATAATATGACAGACCTTTTAGCAGGTTTTCTTGGCTTGGTTTTTTCTTCTTTCTGGCTGTGTAATGCGAGAACTAGAAGTAAAAAAAACAGTTAAAATGTGACACTGAGTTGAATGACAACAGAAGAATATTTAACAGAAGAGTTTAAACTTAAACAAACCGAATCACTTAAATATCTGTGTCTCTAAGACAAAAACACACCACACATTAACTGCTGTGTAAAACTGTTCCAGCTCAGAGTGCTTGTTGATGTTTTTTGTCTTTAGCACACAAGCTAGCAGGCTGTTAGCTCTGCACATGCTAACACCAGAGCCATTAGCACTTTCCCCCGGTGTCTTCATTTTCAGGACACAGCCGCTTTACTCGAGTTATGATCTGAAGTAATCCGACTGCACTGTCCACGGGACATGATCAAAGTTTACTGAGAATGAGTGCTTTTAATGTGATGCTAACGAGGAAGCTACAGCTAGCTTCAGCCAGAGCCCAGCGCGTGCTCAGAGAGTGGCTAACGGCTAACACGCTGCATGTAAACACACTGCCGGGTTTACTGATAAAACAGCGCATTTCCCGGGCTCTAAACGCGCAGACAATGGTTTATAAATTGTTGTTTTTGGACTGTACCTTTTCTCTCCATGATGCACAACCCCGGACACGCGCCGCGATAAAACACCGGGAAAAAAGTCCAGAGAAAAGACAAGGAGAAGAGAGACTGTCAGACACAGAGAGGCGTTCAGGGACCGCCAGACACAGAATAGAGGCGTTCAAGGACCGTCAGATACACAGAGAGGCGTTCAGGGACCGTCAGACACAGAATAAAGTTGCTCAGGGACCGTAAGACACAGAGGAGAGGCGTTCAGGGACCGGCAGACACAGAGGAGAGGCATTCAGGGACGTCGGACACACAGAGAGGCGTTCAGGGACCGTCAGACACAGAGGAGAGGCGTTCAGGGACCGTCAGACACAGGTGAGGTGTTCAGGGACTGTCAGACACAGAGAAGAGGCATTCAGGGACTTTCAGACACAGAGAGGCGTTCAAGGACTGTCATACACACAGAGAGACGTTCAGGGACCCGCAAACACATGAGAGAGGCGTTCAGGGACTGTCAGACACACAGAAGAGGTGTTCAGGCACTGTTGGATACAGAAAGAGGCATTCAGGGACCGTCAGACACAAAGGAGAGGTGCTCAGGGACTATCAGACACATAGAGGCGTTCAGGTTATTAAGGTCTGTGTATTTTGTGACATACTGTGGCTTTAAAGAGCATTAACAGTGTAGAGCCCAGATGAAAGGAGGATGTACAAACTCTGTCAGGAGGTTTTTATATCGACCAGAGACGTGGTCAGATGGAGGCGCTATTGAGCTGTTTTTAAATGTGTTGAACAAACTACGATTATTTCATTTTTACAGTCCGAGTGTGGCAGAGTGGTTAGTCTCATCCCTTTCAGTGAGGAGGTTGTGGGTTCGACTCCTGATCTCCCTGTGTGACTGTGGCAGAGTGGTTAGTCTCGTTCCTTCAGTGGAGATTGTGGGTTCGACTCCTGACCCGTCTGAACTTCAAACTTTGGTCTTTTTAACACATTACACCAAAGATAATCGTTTTAAAAATAGTATAGGCTTTATTTTATAATCGTGATATTTACAGGCGTCTGCTCTCGTGGAACATGTGAAAATAACATTCTGAATGAAAACATGAACAAACACTACGGCCTAAACGTCTTCAGCATCCAGTGGATATGAACCCCCCCAAACATGTGCCCAAACGAGTCAAAACTTTACAAAATCACACAAATCACATTGGATTTTTATACAAGAAAATGAAATGTTTATGAATGTTTTATGTGTTCATTTGAAACCAAGATGTGATATAATGATTGGGTAAGAGAACATGTTCAACTCCCGTGGTCCAAGATCTGTGTCAGATCCAGATTTGAAGGTTTTGATCCGTGGTTAGACCTGGTTTAGTTCTGGTTTAGTCCAGTGTGAGAAGAAGTTTGAAACTGGTTTAAAAGTGCGACATAACATGAAACTGAGTCTAATGAGGTTTAATCCATGTTCTAATGCCGTTTCCTCCTCAAAAACAGACCTGGAGTTGTGTTTTGTTTCATTCACATGTTTGAGTAACACTTTATCTCCAAAGCTCAAAATGCTGTTGCACCTTGTGATGTCATCAAGTGGTAATTTTCAAGTTAACAGCTCCTTTTACCTTAAATTCAGTAGAGATTGCACATTCCAGATTAGCTGAAATGATCCAAATGATTCTAGAAATTAAGTTGTGGGGAGTTTAAAAACACAGTGGAGCACCTCCTGTATTAAAACATGATGACATCACAAGATGGAACAGAGTGTTTTCAGAGTGAATGAAACAAAACACAGCTCCAGGTTTGTTTGTGACGAGTAAACATTAGAAAAGAGACAATAAAACAGTGTAACATGGAGCTTTAATGTTTGTTTGCGCTTGTGGGGACTAAAATGAACTAAAATGTCTGACTTTTCACATCGTTTTAAAATTATCAACGTTCTGTGTTTCAGACGACCGGTGTTGAAACAGTGAGTTTTTCGGTTTAGTCACAGAAATGATCAGGTTCAACATTTGTGAATTCACCTTTTGGATATTTCATGGTTAAGTCCCATGGAATCAATAGAGGAATCTGTCTGTTGCGCCCCCATGTGGCAGTATGATGTCATCACACTCTACCATCGGAAAACCACCATTTTGTTTGATTTATTTTTGTTTGATGAAGAGTTCACTATTATTGATTTTTTACAATTTTTGGAAAAGTACCGTAGTATAAATGAGATTTGGATTCTCAACTGGCCAATCAGGTTTCACCGAGGATTCGCCCGGGTTACACCGAGGTTTCCCAGAGGTTTCGCCCAGGATCCGCCCAGGATCCGCCCAGGGTTGACCGTAGTTACACTGGGGTTTCACCCAGGTTACACCCAGATTTCATCGAGGTTTCACCGATGTTACACAGGCTCCTATTGGCTCGGCCGTTTCAAGGCAGGTTTACGGCTTTAGAACCGATTTAGTTCTAAGATTATTAAAGAAAAATCTAAAATTCATACATAGTTTTTGCTGTTATGTTGTCATTTTGCAATTTAAAGCTCCGCAATGCAGTTTTTCTGGTTCCATAGAGACGCTACTGGTATACCTGGAATGTCCCACAGTATGGCATTTAACTTATCTCCATGGAGACAAGGCCAAATTACAGGTCAGGTCTGTGGAGAGGTGAGCCTACTCGCAGTCTGAATGCATGCAGTATATGTTTGGAACTAGAAAAACACCTGTATTGGACTAAAGGCGTTTAATTCCACACTGCGGGACATGCCAGGCAACGCAATAACATGCCGTCTCCATGGAAACAGGCGAGCAGAAAAGTTACATAATGCACTTTACTCGGGACTGTGTATTACATAAAACATAAAAACGATTCAGGACAAACATTGAAACGTTGAATTCCAATGGACATTCTGGTATTTAAGATAATATACATTTTAAAAGGGTTGTACAAAAATAAAAATAAAAATTAATTGTTTAACACCAGTTGAGAATTGCTAAAATCTGTTAAATAAATGTAAAAAATAACAATCATTTCAAATACTGATTATAAATAGTTCAGATTCATTCTAGTCTCGTGGGTCAAAAACACGACTGGAAAACGCAGAATCCAGATGAGCGTTTATAAATAAAATAAAAAAAACAAAACAAAAACAAAAAACGTACAAATATCTTTTACATTGATATACAAATAAAAATAATAATAAAAGTTCTTAAATATAAAACAAGACGCACGACTGGAGCCCCCAAAACATTCAACACAGTAAGAGTCAGGAACGTCACAAAGTCAAAGGATTTAAAGACTGGGGTATTAAAGAGGGGGTCTGCCATAACCGACACTTTACTCTCTGTGCTGAGTCCCTCCCCTTCAGAGCACTGTCACAACACAATCCATTGCATCCCACTAATGAAACTACTGCACATCACATCAGGTTTGTGAAGTCGTAGTGTACAGTTTTGTGTCATGTTTTTGTATATTTATGGCGGATTGTCGTGTGGAGCATGGGTGATGTAGGCTTGTGGGCGGAGCCTCGTACAGGCTCGTACTGCTAACCATAAGGAGGGTGAGTGAACAGCGTTAGAAAATGGGAGACAGCTCAAATATAACCCCCTCTTTAAAACCTGCCACAACATTCTGGAGAAACAGAAGCTAAAGGCAAAGTACAAACATGTGTCTGTAAAAGGAGTAAATGAAAAGTTATTTTAAATGTACAGAAGAGAGGGACCAAAGATTCAACTGGAAGTATGTCAGAGATGTAACGTGCTTCTATCAGAGGTGCTCAAACGGGCCAAAATCAGGTCTAGACAAAGTGCTGGTGTAGTCCTGGATTAGTCCCGGTTTAGTCCCGGCTTAGAACCGGTTTACACCTGGTTTACACCTAGTTTAGACCTGGTTTAGACCCGTTCGGTCCTGGTTCAGTCCTGTTCAGACCCGGTTCATTCCTGGTTTAAACCTGGTTTTGAAGTTGCAGATGAAATCCCTGATGCATTTTCAGGTCAAAACTGGTTTTAGTCCAAGTTCTGTCCATTTTAAACAACAACCCACAACATTCCATTAGCATTAGCCTGAATCACCTTCATGTCCCATAAAGCAAATCTAAACAGACGCCATTTTGAATCAGGCTTCAGTACAATCCAAGTGTTTTAGTTAATGGTGAAAAATGTAATTCTCGATGTACATGTGATCTCCTGAAGTGTGTGGTCGTCGTGGCACTCACCGGCCAGATTATTAGGTACAGCTGCTCACATGAGTGATCAGAGCTATGACCTGGAGCTTGAGTTTAAACGAAGAGAGGGACTAAACCAGGACTAAACTGGGACTAAACCAGGTCTAGTGTTTACATAATAAAGTGGCCAGTGTTAAATACAATAGCTTGTGTCTTTATGATACCAAATACTGATCCCTGTTATTTACACTGTTTGGGAGCATCTCAATAAAGGGACAATATTGTGGAAAAGTTAAATTATTGTGTCAGATGCCCTCCCATCCTCCTGTATCTGTGTGTCAGATGCCCTCCCGTCCTCTTATATCTCTGTAGTGTCAGACTGAGACGGGGGCAGGTCAAACGTCTATAGTTAATCTACAGATTTTGTGGTTTGGTTGGATAAATATTACAAGCAAACACCTTTTTTTTTTTTTTTTTTTTTTTTTAAACCTGATGCCCTCCTGAAAGCAACCCTCATCATTTATCTGAGTTTCAAACTGGCACAGAGTAGAAAACCTTGTGATTCTTGAGTTTTTAAATCAAATAAATAAGAAAACGATTCAACTTTGCCACAATATCGTTTTTCGATTGGACCTCGTTTTGACCTGATACTGAAACGTGAAAGTTAAAAGACGATTATGAGGTAAAACACATTAAATAAACTGATTCAAAGGTCCTATTTTAAGCTTTATAAAGGCATTCTGAACTAGTTTTAATACCTTGGCTTGTTTAGAAAGTAAAGAAAGACAAAAAAGTACAGTATTTTCATGACCATAAGGTGCAGTTAAAAGTTGCGAACATCGTGGGAGCGATGGATGACAGACGGCAAACAAAGTTTTACAAAGACTGGGAGGCAGCGCCGGGCGAGTTACGAGTTAGCTTGGGCTAACGGTGCGCCTTTTGTATGTGTTAAATACAGAAAAAGCACCCGTAACTGAAACGGCGCTTTATAATCCGGTGCGCTTTATGGTCGTGAAAATACGGTAATTCAACTCCACCAGCCAGCAGAGGGCACCAACACTCTCCTCGTACCACCTAATGATGTCACGAGGTGGGACTAAACATGCAGGATTACTCAAACTGAATGAAACAAAACCAAACTCCAGGTATGGAACTTTTCTAGGGAGGGTTAAACCTGTTTGTTTCCATAGAGATGTTTACGCTTTTGTCAAGAATGTTCCACAGTAGAGCATTAAACTTGTCATAACTCCATTCACACATGCAGGAGAAACTACCAGGCTGTTACAGGTTAGATCTGCGGAGAGGCGAACCCACTCACAATAATAATAATGCAGGTTTTTTCAATGTATTTTTGCACAATACAATCAAGACACAGAAGTTTAATGTCATACTGTGGATTTTTTTCAGCTAATGTGATGACATCATGGAGAAAACTGATGGCATACCTTCCCCCAGAAAAGTTCCACAGTGCAGCTTTAAAGTTTTAGTCATGTAAAGGAGCCTGTGCACAGTTAGTCTGCTCTGAGAGCTGTGGAAAGTGCTTATAAACTCATCATGGTGAGTATTTAGGATGTTCATTTAAAAAAATAAACTAGTTCTATTTTTAAGAGTAAAACAGGACCTTTAAACTGAACGGAGCGATGACAAAGAGCCAGAAGACTGAAGATTGCTCTAACATTGAACTGATCCGATTCCCTGATTCCCTAAACGCAGAGGTGACAGGCACTGAGATGAGATGGAGGAGTGAGAAAGCTTAATGATCGTCCCAGAAGAGTGCTGTTTTTATGTTTAAACAAAAGACGAGAGGAGGTGCAGAGGAGGAGACAGGAAGAGGAGGAGGGAGGAGGAAAGTCAGGACTCCATCTCGTCTCCATCGAACTGCGGCGGCTCGAAGCTCACGACCTCCTCGTACGTCAGTCCTGACAAACAACACAAGTATTAGACATGATTATTGTGTATTTAGTAAAAGAAAAAGTCCATTTGTGTAATCTGTCCAGAGCAAAAACAACAGATACAGATGAATTTGAGAGTTTGTCATTTGTTCAAAGTTTTAAAAAATTTACTTTAAGACAAAACCATAATGCAAAAGCTCCTCACATATATATCACTTTATAACTGTCCTAAAATCCTCCCATCACTCTGCTCTGAATTATATTTTTTAAGTTGTTTTTTTTAAATCTAAAGTCTGAGGTCTAAGGTTTAAGGTTAAAGTCCAAGTCCCAAGACTAATGGTGTTCGTTCTGTCCTCTCAAAAGTCCTCACAAGCTCCTTTAAAACAAGAATTATAAAATCATGCTCTAATAAATGGTAATAAATATATCTTCCACTCCTCTGTCTAAACTTAAAGGTGTAAAGTGTCTCACTCTTCCACTCCTCGATCTCGAGCTCGCGACTCTCAAAGCTCTGGTCGTACGGCTCGGCCTCTGGCTCGTCGTCGGGGTCGTGATACTGGGAGAAATACGAATGAGCCAGAGCCTCCGACGCCGTGATCCTTTTGTCTGTGTCCAGAACCAACATCTTCTCCAGAAGATCGACAGCTGTGGAGAGAGAGAGAGAAAGAAAGAGAGAGAGAAAGAGAGAGAGAGAGAGAGAAAGAAAGAGAGAGAGAAAGAGAAAGAGAGAGAGAGAGAGAGAGAGAGAAAGAAAGAGAAAGAAAGAGAGAAAGAGAGAAAGAAAGAGAGAGAAAGAAAGAGAGAAAAAGAGAGAAAGAAAGAGAAAAAGAGAGAGAAAGAAAGAGATAGAAAGAAAGAGAAAGAAAGAGATAGAAAGAAAGAGAAAGAGAGAGAAAAAGACAGAAAAAGAGAGAAAGAAAAAGAGAAAAAGAGAAAGAGAAAGAAAGAAAGAAAGAAAGAAAGAAAGAAAGAGAGAGAAAGAAAAAGAGAAAGAAAGAGAAAGAAAAAGAAAGAGAAAGAAAGAAGAGAGAAAAAGAGAGAAAGAGAAAAAGAAAGAAAGAAAAAGAGAGAAAGAAAGAAAGAGAAAGAAAGAAAAAGAGAAAGAAAGAGAAAGAAAAAGAAAGAGAGAAAGAAAGAGAAAGAAAGAAAAAGAGAGAAAGAGAGAGAAGAGAAAGAAAGAAAGAAAGGAAGAAAGAAAGAGGAGGGAGGAGAGAGAGAGGGAGGAGAGAGAAGGGATAGAGAGAGGGAGGAAAGGGCGGAGAGGAGAGAAGAGGGGGAGTGACGGGGGACAGAAAGAGGGGAGGAGTTGAGAGACGAGGGAGAGAAGAATATATTTTATATGTTTTAAAATGTGAAATGTATTTAAAACGTTGCCAATATGAGGAAACTGAAAGACATGAATCTGTTTTAAAACAGCTCTGACCCTCAGGAGTCTGGGGCCTGAAAAACGTGGAGTTTTCACATCGCAAAGGCAGAAGTTACTTTAAAAACTGAAAACGTTCTGGTCTTTGTATTTATAGAAAAGTCTTGTTGTTGACCACTAGTGTTGAGTGTTAGTGTTGACCACTTTAATTTGCTTTTTAAGCATAAATGCTTGAAAAACTTCAGAAAAATCACAGTTAAATTTGAATAGTAAAGTGTGTAGCCCAAACAAGACAAACCCACACAAACACAGAGAACATGAAACTGCACAGAGAAAACCCCAAACACGACTGGGAATTGAACCAGGGACCTTCTAGCTGGGAGGCCGAAACACTAACATTCTGCTCCACCACCTCTGTGCTCACTGTGACTCTAAAGGCCCTGCACATGTCACTCTCTGGTCACTAGAAGGCGCTGTAGACTCACCGAGCGGGTTTGCTCCAATGAAGACATCAGCGAAGTTCCTCTTGGGCATGTACGGAAGAGAGTTTATGTAGTTCCTTGCCTGGACAACGACAAGAGATTTTAAAAGTGCACCATGTATCTTTACTCGTGGAGCATCTGCCCACTGCCTGTTTCCATGGAGATGTCAGTGTTTTACCTGGAATGTCCCACAGTATGGCATTAAATGTATCCATTTTGCATTTATTCAACTGTGAGTGTTTTTGAAGCTCAGAAACACTTTGGAAAACATTGATTACTGTGAAACATTATTGACACATCAGTGACATCTCAATGGATACAAGGAGGTGACTGGCCCTCTACCTTAAAAGTTACAGTGTGTCTTTAAAAGCTTTAAAGCACAGATGAAAATGGCTCTTAAATCAAAATGAGCTGTCAAAACCAGATTAGTTTTGTGAATTCAAGCCATTTAGACTAAAAATTAAGAAATGTGAGATTAAACACAGCCTCATAAAGAAATAATGCGAGTTACAAATGTCTGGATCAACAAACTGCAGCTCAACAGGTTATTAGCAACGCACATGCGCAAACAGTGACAGACAGAGGGCGCTACACAGAAAACATGTGTTCATATAATTAAATCAGGTACTTATAATGTCATTTAAAATGTCCCACCCTCTGCATCATCCGACACTCCTCTGCATCCTCTGCATCATCTGAGCCATTTGACCCTCTGCTCTGCCTCCTCCGCCCCTCTCCTCCTCACTGACGTTTGACCCTCTCCTCTGCTCCTTCTGACCTTCTTCTCTGCTCCTCTAGCCCTCTTGTCTGCATCCTCTGCTCCTCTGCCCCTCTCCTCTATATCCTCTGCTCCTCTAACCCCTCACATTGACTTTTAAAATATATATTTGCATGTATAATTTTGTGTGAGTAACCGCTGACACATCGGGGGCATGACTCTCACCTCGTGGCTGGGCATCCTGCTTATGAGCGATGCTGGAGGAGTTCCAGTCAGTCGCATTATCTGCTGCAGCTGGTTTATATCTACAGCTCGAGTCAAGGGGTGTTCAGAAAACACGAGATTTTTAAATGAGATGGGGGAGCAAATAAAACGGTAAAAAAAAAAAATGTACGCAACGAGGGAGGGATGAGTTCAAACTGAAATAAAATGATGAGAGACAACAGTTTAATGCAGAACAGTGATGGTCAGCTACAAATATCAGAAAAATAAAAGTTTAAATGTTCTGTACTCTTCAAATCTGATTTAATTAAACTAAAAACCCATGACATAACATTACAGTTTCACAAACCGGTTCCTCATCAAAAACGTATCGAGTTGTTCTTTTAAAGTTCAGATGATTCGACATATTTACAGACTGGAAAGTCTCTGGAAGCGTCTGGCTTTAGATGTTCTTGCTTTGTCTGGAATGTTCCACAGTATGGCATTAATCTTCTGTATAATACATTTATTCCATTACTGTCTGCAGCTTTTATTACAAAAAAAACCCCAAAAAACATTGAAAAACATGCAAAACAGATCTAACTGGGCCCTGAGCATCACTTGCTTGTCCCTATGGAGATAGTCAAGTTAATGCCATACTGTGGAATATTCCAGTCAAAGCAATATTAAGACACAGAGACAGGCAGACTCCACTAGAAAAGTTACGCAGTGCAACTTTAATGCTTCTGCCACAGGGAGAAAGACTTTTTAGAAATGTCAGAAATCCTGTTCAAACAGTTTAAGTCGGGAGGTGCAGGATTTTATCTCTGGTGTGGCGGAAGTACTGAAGCGTTTTGATTGGTCAGTGGCACAGGAAAAGTGTAGTGTGTCAGTGAAACAGATATGAAGCGTTCTGATTGTCTGAGCAGACATTTGAAGCATTTTGATTGGTCAGTAATACAGATAACAAGCATTCTGATTGGCTGAGCACAGGTTTGAAGCGTTCTGATTGGCTGAGCACAGGTTTGAAGCGTTCTGATTGGCTGAGCACAGGTTTGAAGCATTCTGATTGGCTGAGCAGAGCAGTATTTAAACTCACAGGTTCTGAGGAGATTTTCATGGAGAGCTCAGGCTCCGGAGTCCCCACCAGCGTCATAATGCGCTTCAACTGATCAATGTCTAACTCTCCACGTGAAGGAAAACAACAGGCACGAGGAGGAAATACTGATATTTAAAGCTACCACTACTGCAAACAGACCAGATACAAGGCAGAAATACTCACAATTAAAACTACTACTACTACTACTAAAACTACTACTAGCAATCACTAAGTCCAGTACGAAAAAGAAGAGTTTTTTTAAACAATATGCAAAGGTCATGGCTCATAAATCTCCCTGGAGACATGCATGTGATACATCAGGCAGGATAACGGGTCCAATCTGTGAAGAGGCGACTGTGATCACAGTAAGGATTCAGGAAGCACTGATCCAACTTTTTCAGTATTTCCCCAGTAAATGTTTCCCAAGTGAGAACGCTCGCTTTTCACGGTATGTTTAGCTGCCTGTAACTGAATAAATACAGGATGAATGCAATTAATGTCACACTGTGGAACATCTCTGGCAAAGCAAAAACATCGCCATGGAGACAGTGGAGAAAGTGACAGCCTCTGCATCAGAAAAGTTCCTTAAAGTTGCACCTTTAACATTCCACAACTTTACTAATATTTGCACAACCAGCTGGGGTCCTGTACCAAATCTACGTCACAAAGTGCATCTTAAAAGGCTCAGAATTTCAAGAACAAACGCTCCATCCATCCACCTATCCATTCATCCACCTATCCATACATCCATCCACCTACCTATCCATTTGCTTAAATCCACAGTAAAACGTGCAAAAATCAGCCCCACCCCGCTCTCATTAAGGCTCTTCAGGACACATTGTTTACACCACATTCTCCGTCGCTAGCCCCGCTCTCTGGCTCCACACTACACCATTAGCATGAGCTAGCTCCTCCAGGTGCTGCATTGTAAAAGTAGTGGGATGATTCAAAACACCCACAGAATCCTCCACAAAGAAATTCAATTTACTGAACCAGAACACATTATGTAACTGCTTCATAATATCTGCAGCTATTAAAGGTCTGATATCACACAAAAATTACTCTGAGGTTTAATCCATGTTCTAATGCAGTTTCCTCCTCTAAAACTGACCTGGAGTTGTGTTTTGTTTCATTCACACGTTTGAACAACACTTTGTTAGTGTGTAACATCTCCAAAGCTCAAAATGCTCTGTTTCACCTTGTGATGTCATCAAGTGGTAGTTTTCAAGTTAACAGTTTCTTTTACCTTTAGTTCAGTAGAGACTGGCAATTCCAGGAGATGAAATGATCCAAATGATTCTAGAAATGAAGGTATATGGAGTTTAAAAACACAGTGGAGCACTTCCTGTATTACCGCATGATGACATCACAAGGTGGAACAGTGTTTTCTGTCTGCAAGTCTGCAGGGTTTGTGTGTTAAACATGTGTGAATGAAACAAAACTCCAGCATGTGCCGCCCGCTGCTTGTTCTAGAACGCTCCACAATATGGCACTAAACTTCTATCCCCACGGAAACAAACAGGGGCCAAGCTACAGGTTAGATCTGCGGAGAGGCGAGTCTGCTCACAATAAAAATGCATGTTTCAAACGTTTAAAGCCATGGACACAATTAGGCAGCAGATCTCCCTCCTCACCGGAAAAATGGCACAACGCAGCTTTAAATAAATGCAAGATAAATATGTTTAACGTCATACTACGGAAAATTCTCTGGGTTTACATGCTCAGCTTGTCTACAAAAACTGCTCCTAAAATTCAGGCCAAAGCACAGAGCCGATGAGGCGGGGATCGTAGTGGACCGATGAGTCACAGGGACAGCCTCAGCTCACAGTGACTCAGCAGTTTACAACACAGACACTACAGTTGTGTAATACTTGTGTAATACACCACCCACTGTCCATGTGACGCTACTGCAGCATCAACAACGGATTTAATATCTACACCACACGACTGCACCAGGTAATGTCTGAGGAAAACGAGAGTGAACGCAATCACAGCAACCAAAGAGCCAATCAGGAGCAAGGATGTTGAAGGTAACGCCCCTTTCCCTTCACTTAGCAACGCTGTCAATCAAACCTGTTGCTAACACTAGCAGGAGCAACCTCGGGGAAAGAAGGCACCTGATTTGTCTGTTATTAATGTTCATATCTTGATTTACAGACACAATAGTGAAATAAAAACCCCAGGATCATGTAGAGGGTTAATATGAACATTTAAGGCCAAAATGACGAGTCTGACAGCAGCAGTTACAGAGAGAAGGGAGTTTTTACCAAAAAAACCCCCAAAAACCTCAAAATAACAAAAAATAAAAACATCAACATAACAAAAAAAAAGAAAATAAAAAAACTCAAAAAATGAAACTCAAAATAGCTTAAAAAACAAAACTCAAAATAACAAAAAAAAAAAAAATGAACCACAGGATCATGTAGGTCGTTAATACGAACATTTACGTGTGTGATATTTTTCTGTTTGCAAAACGCTGTGATGTTTTAAATCAAACACTGACTTCATTTCAAAAGCTCAAACACACGTCTTTTTGTTCCAGTTTCCATTGGCCATCATCCCAAATACCAACTCCACCACATCAACTTAATATGAGCAAATCTTTGAGGAAAAACCCCCTAAAACGGTCCTATATTCCAAGAAATGGACTCCTGCGAGGTTTAATCCATGTTCAAATGCTGTTTCCTCCTCAAAAACAGACCTGAAGTTGTGTTGTCTACATACCCAAAACTCAAAATGCTCGGTTCCACCTTGTGATGTCATGAAATGGTAGTTTTCAAGTTAACAGACCTTATCTTTAGTTCAGTAGAGATTGGCAACTCCAGAAATGAAATCTATCCATCCAAATGATTCTAGAAATGAAGGTGTATGGAGTTTAAAAACACAGTGGAGCACTTCCCGTATTACCACTTGATGACATCACATGGCGGAACAGAGTGTTTTCAGTTTGAGAGGGGTTTGTGTGTTAAACATGTGTGATTGAAACAAAAAAAAAACCACAGCTCCAAGTCTGTTTGTGACAAGGAAGTGACATTAGAACAGATAAAAAAACAGAGGAATATAATTTAAAGACACATAAACACTGAAAATCCAAAATGGCCGTGTTGGAAGGATACGGTCGGTGCCGGGGAACAGCGTTCGTCCTGTGAGGAGTTCAGCCATGATGCAGCCCACAGACCAGATATCCACTGCACAAACACAAGAAGCACAACTGTTGTAACATGAACATATGGGACAAGGAAGACAGTTAAGATGTGTTTAACATGAGGTTATGATGAAGAGTCAACTAATCTGAAACAGCAAGGACAAAACAGCAAAGGCATCCTCAATCTGTTCAGATGTTTCTCCATGTTCTAGTCGATTCTTCTCATTGAGCCTCTGAAGTTGTATTTGGAATGATTCATGTTCGAGTTTAATCCTTAATCCACTATTTTCAAGACGCCATTTTGTCCATCTGCCCTCCATTTACGTCCACCTGTACACGCCCTCTGTGACACGCCCACTGTGAAACCCGCACTTCTCCAGTTTTATTTTCTTAATCTGTGATACTCGGAGTCATTTTGGTACAAATGTAAAAAAAAAAGTGCTGCTCTAGTGTGATGTGCTCTGTCCATAGGGGGCGCCAACAGTATGCGGCGCTTTGTTGTGATGACGTTTACGGCGACATCAGCTCCCATTGGACACCACAATTTTCATGGAAGTCAGCGGATTTGTTTCTTTTATGAAGTGGTTTTAGATGAATATTGTGATTTAAAATGTGTAAATTATAACAGAATGATCCAATTTATTAGATGTACAAGTTTCAGTCCCGTTGCTCTCTATGCCAAGTTGCTCCCCCTTCAGAGCACTACAACAACACAATCAGCTGCATCCCACTAATGAAACCACTGCACATCACATCAGGTTTGTGAAGTCATAGTGTACAGTTTTGCGTCATGTTTTTGTACATTTATGGAGAATTGTCGTGGAGCATGGATGATGTAGGCTTGTGGGTGGAGCTTTTACAGCTAACTGTAAACAGGGTTTAAACAGGGCCTGGGAGAGATCTCTAGATTACTCAAACATGCATGGATGACACCTACAACCTCTTAAGGCGTGTATGGGAGCAGCATTAGGACATGGGAGACAGCTCTTAATACTCCTGTTTTTAACCTTATTATTACAGATCACACCAAAATCTTTGCTCAAATGTATACCATTACTTTGTGTAGGGGAAAACACAAAAGGTCTTTAAATGCACGTTCCTCTGGCCTGGACAACGTAAACAGAAATTGGTGGCCTACTTTTCAGAAATGACGGCCATTATTCACTTTTGTGTCTGCGTGGTTATCAAAGTACTCAGAGCTGCACAAAATGGCTGAAAATGGCATGTTTGCTGGAGTTATGTCACACCTGTCATGTTGTAGTGCATCCAGTTCAACATAATCTCTGGAGCGCGGTACCAGCGAGTCGCTACGTAGCCCGTCATTTCATCGTCCGTGTGCCGCGCCAACCCAAAGTCCAGAATCTGAGAAGGAGACGGGAATTTACGGTTAAAATGGATGATCAGACGCAGGGTTTGAACAAGACTTTAAACATGCTCCTTAAACACCCACCTTCAGCTCACAGTCCTCGTTTACAGCTAAATTACTCGGTTTCAAGTCCTGAAAAGAAAATGAAAATAAAAGTATACAATTTTTGTGTAATCGGCTGGGTTTTTTTTTCACATCAGAGTTTGTTTTGGTTCATATAGTACAGGCCAGAGGGACCTTCACAATAATCAGAGAATAAACTTCAAACAAACAGCTACAATCTGCAAATATATAAAACAACAAGTAAACAAGACTAGATGTGAGCTAGAATTAAACCAGGACTAAACGGGGACTAAACGGGGACTAAACCAGGTCTAAATCGGGTCTAAACCGGGTCTAAACCGGGTCTAAACCGGGGCTAGACCAGGGCTAAACCAGAGCTAAACCAGAGCTAAAGCAGGACTAAACCAGGGCTAAACCAACACTTAGTTGGGACTACCATCAAGTACTAAACCAGACCTAAACTAGGACTACATTAAGAATACACTAGGACTAAACCAGGTATAATACCATAAAAAAACAAAACCAACATAGGCCTCAACCAGGACTTAACCAGGTCTACACAGGTCCAAACACCTGCATGAGTCAAATTGCATTTTAACTTTTCTTTTAAAAAAACTCCCTCCATAAACATTTATAAAGGTTTAAGATGAGGCACTCACTCTGTGGATGATGTCAGCAGAATGGATGTACTGAGGAGAGAAAAGAAACGGCACATAAACAAAGTGATCATGTGACACAAAGTGATCATGTGACCATGAGGATCAGATGCAGTCACAATATTTTGGATCATTTCAAAAGTACAAAATCAATCCAAAAATCTCTATAATCCTGCTGCATTTATAAAAACAACACTATGACTAGGGCTGGGTAACACCAAGAAGCTGCCGATACGATATGTACCTCGATACAGAGTCCACGATACGATACGTATCTCGATACAGAGTCCACGATACGATACGTATCTCGATACAGTGCGATTTCGATACGATACGATATGATACGATATATTTCAAATCGATACGACACGATTCAGAAAAAAATAAAGGCCTTCAACCTTACTTAAATGGTCAACCCAATTTTCACAAACCAAAAAAAACCAAAAAAAAACAAACATTAAATGGTGCATTTATCTTCCATTTATGGAAGATTAAAAAACACAATGAAGTGCTTTTTGATTAAGGCATGTTTCTAAGGGAGGAAGACATTTTCGTTTCTCTTGCTTCTCGCTTCTCTTCACCCGTAAAGAGTAACATCTGGGGGGAATATCGATATCGATACTAGGAAACAAATAATCGATACCGTATCGATTTTAACAATATCGATACATATCGGTGTATCGATATTTTAGCACACCCCTAACTATGACTGAACGAGGTTGGAAAAATATCATTACGATTGTAGCTCACCATTTAGAGAGGAAATTATCCTACTTAAATGGCCCATATTACCTTAAAGGGCCCATATTCCTCTATTCTCTGATCTGTTCTAATGTTTCCTCATCTCAAACAGACCTGGATTTGTGTTTTGTTTCATTCTCAAATGTTTAACACACAAACCCTGCAGATTTAGGATGAGTTCTTCTCTCAAACTGAAAACTCTCTCTTCCTGTATTACCATATAATGACATCACAAGGTGGAAGTGCTCCACTGTGTTTTTACACTCCACACACCTTCACTAGAATAATTTGGATCATTTCAGCCCATTTAAATCGTGCTTTTGATTCAGTTGTTCTATATATAGTCCTGAAATCATAATAAAGTGTCTACGCCCGTCTCCGTTCACCACACAGGCTGATATAAAGTGGTGACCTCATGATGTAAAGATGGAGCCTGCACCTTTAAGCCTCTGAGGATCTGATAAATGAGGAACTGCACGTGGTCGTCTGTTAACTTCTGGCACTTTACGATGTTGTTTAGATCTGCTCCCATCAGGTGAGTCACCAAATACCTGCAGAAAAACATGATAAATGTGCTTTATAGAATTCAAATCACAATAAAAGCTAATCAAAACATAACAACCTGGGTTAAACAGTTACAGAAAGTCGATGGAGCAGGAAGTGTGCCCACAGTCCCTTCCTGTTTGGAGGGCGGCAGCTAGCAGGTTAGCCATGTCCATTTATATACAGTCTATGCTAGCAAGTTAGTCATGTCCATTTATATACAGTCTATGCTAGCAAGTTAGTCATGTCCATTTATATACAGTCTATGCTATCAAGTTAGTCATGTCCATTTATATACAGTCTATGCTAGCAGGTTAGCTATGTCCATTTATATACAGTCTATGCTAGCAGGTTAGCTATGTCCATTTATATACAGTCTATGCTAGCAAGTTAGTCATGTCCATTTATATACAGTCTATGCTAGCAAGTTAGTCATGTCCATTTATATACAGTCTATGCTAGCAGGTTAGCTATGTCCATTTATATACAGTCTATGCTAGCAGGTTAGCTATGTCCATTTATATACAGTCTATGCTAGCAGGTTAGCTATGTCCATTTATATACAGTCTATGCTAGCAAGTTAGCCATGTCCATTTATATACAGTCTATGCTAGCAAGTTAGCTATGTCCATTTACATACAGTCTATGCTAGCAAGTTAGCTATGTCCATTTATATACAGTCTATGCTAGCAAGTTAGCCATGTCCATTTACATACAGTCTATGCTAGCAAGTTAGCTATGTCCATTTACATACAGTCTATGCTAGCAAGTTAGCTATGTCCATTTACATACAGTCTATGCTAGCAAGTTAGTCACGTCCATTTATATAGTCTATGCTAGCAAGTTAGTCACGTCCATTTATATAGTCTATGCTAGCAGGTTAGCTATGTCCATTTATATACAGCCTATGCTAGCAGGTTAGCTATGTCCATTTATATACAGTCTATGCTAGCAAGTTAGCTATGTCCATTTATATACAGTCTATGCTAGCAGGTTAGCTATGTCCATTTATATACAGTCTATGCTAGCAGGTTAGCTATGTCCATTTATATACAGTCTATGCTAGCAGGTTAGCCATGTCCATTTATATGCAGTCTATGCTAGCAGGTTAGCTATGTCCATTTATATACAGTCTGTGCTAGCAGGTTAGCTATGTCCATTTATATACAGTCTATGCTAGCAGGTTAGCTATGTCCATTTATATACAGTCTATGCTAGCAGGTTAGCTATGTCCATTTATATACAGTCTATGCTAGCAGGTTAGCTATGAGCATTTGTATAAACAGCTTGTGGTCACACATCTTTAAGATTTGTTTGTTGTGCTGTTATGTGTGTAAATGTATTCTGATTCTGAAATTGATTTTTTTGGTCAAACTTACACGTCGTTGAACTCCTCCAAAGACGTGGAGGGCGTGAAAACATCTAATAGACCGATTACCTGTGAACAAAAGAAAAAACAGGAAAACTCAGTTATGTCAGCGCACACAGACCTGTCACTAGAGCACATTCTGAAGCACGACGCTACAGAGACACAGATGGAACGACTTTTGCTATGATACAACAATAAAACAGGACAAACGCTGTAAACCAGCGCTGTCCAAACTACGGCCCAGGGGTCAAATCCAACCCTCAGACCAATTTTTGTTGGCCCTCATGCCTCCTCTTAAACTGGCCCGATTGATCAGGAAGTATTGTTTACTCCAAATTGAAGAGATTCTGCCTCTAAAACCTGAATAACATCACATTACATTGTGACAGACCTAAAAATAATCTTCCAAGTTTTATTAAACGCACAATGTCTCTGTCAAACCTGTGTTAAATGCACCGTTTGACTCCCCGTGTCGACACTGGTCCGTGGCCCTCAGCTTCAAACATGTTTCAGTATGTGGCCCTCGGTGAAAAAAGTTTGGACGCTCCTGATGTAAACCATTTTTAAAAGAGACGGTTTCATTCAAGTAATATTCAACCACAGAAGTCGTCTGTTCAACCCTCCACAGCTCAAATCTCATCATATTATACCTAAAACACCCCAAATCTCCCCATTGCTGCAAATACATTACACGCACGATAAAAACTGAGCCCAAAAACATGCTGTGAGGTGACTACATTTATTTAAATATGAAGTTTGAAAGGTCTGTGTGAGTAAAATGGTCTTGTTTCAGAGTAGATATGTTTATGCAGCTCTGGAGGCCAGTATAGCGCATGCACCTTTAATACTATGAATCCCAGAATGCTTTGCAAATGTGTTGGTGCCGGCCCCCACCACTTCTGTCGACACTCATTAGCATCTGCCACTTGTCGCCTCACTCAAATTTAATCCACCCCTTCTGAAAAACGTGCAAATGTTGTTGAAATTTTTCAACAAATATTTAGTTTTCCCCCGACTTAGTCACAGTTTTTAATTTTGGCCCTCTGAATTTGAGTTTGACGCCCCTGACCTTATTTAGAGTCTAAATGCATAAGGTCAGTGAGGAGTCACTTTGGACGACTGCAAACTGTTTAAAATGAACTCGAAGTACTGCACCGATTCACTTTATGACATCACAAGGTGGAACAGAAACACAAAACACAACTCCAGGTCTGTTTTTGAGGATGTAACAGCATTAGAACATGGACTAAAGTCACAAGAGTCAGTTTTGTGTGATATTAAACCATTAAATAAACTCCAAAACAATATTCTTAATTTCTTTGTGGCTCCAGACTGGTTCGCTGCAGCCTCATGGTCACTTCTGCTGATATCAGGTGCGCCGGCGGCAGTAGTTTCAGCGGTGGCGGCTGATTCACTCTCTGTGTGTTTTGGAAACCATGAGCTTTTAATCATTTAAATGTGCCTGATACCAGCAGCAGCAGATAGAGTTTCACTGACAAACAAGACGATCTCACACAACCCGGGATTCTGCAACAAACACACGCCACGATAAAAGCACAATTTAACGTCTCTACCTGATTTTAAAAACATAAAAAACAGAACAAGTTCATTTTAAACAATTTGCAGTGGACCAAAGTCACTCCTCACTGACCTTATGCATCAGAACATCCTCATCAGAGATGGGTTTATAAGCACTTTTCACAACTTTCAGACTGGACCAAAGCGGAGTTTTGGCGTCACGGTAAATCATCAACAGCTAGCATGCTACCAGCGCACTTCCTGATTATTGGAAAATAAAATCCTTAAATCACTGATTAAATATTTTATTATGTTTATAATTAGGGAGTATTATTCACTCCAGAGGGGTCACCTGTTTGCTCTTGCTTTCACCTGAATTGTTCCACAGTATGGCATTAAACGGATCTGACTCCATGGAAACAAGCAGGTGACCGAACCAGAGCAAGTTACAGGTCAGATTCATAGAGACGTGAGCACGCACACAGTAAGAACATGTGTTTTTCAAAGTATTTCTTCGTAAAACAAACAGCTGTGGTTGAATGAATGCAACAGAGATGATTTTATTTTAATGCTATTCTACGGAACATTCCAGACAGAAATCTCCATAGGGACAAGCAGGTGGTAAACCATTCACCAGAAAAGCTCCACAGTGCGGTTTGTTTCTGTATCTATGCAATACAGAACACACACATGCCGCTTTATTTTCTTTATTTTTACAGAAATATCAAATATATGACGCAAGAAATATGGGATTATGTAGTAAAGAAAAAAAACAAAAAAAAATCTACAAAGTATTTTTCGATGAATCAAAGCTGGATACTTTGAGGATTTTAATTAAAAAATTGAAAAAAATATAGACTTAGAGTTATTTTACCAGTTTGTGCTTGGGGGAATTAAAATGCCGATGAATAAAATCCGCAAATCCCCAGAGTGTGCCCTCCCTCCCGCCTCTATCCCCCTCCACCGACGTCCCCTCCACCTCCCTCCACCTCCCTCCGCCTCCCTTCGCCCTGCTCCACCTCCCCCCTCCCCCTTCACGCCCCCCGGTTCACAGAAAGACCTGCTTCCCACTCGGGATACAAGCTCAAAGCAGATTGGTCCATCCCACACTCTGCTGACAACTGATTGGACGAAGCAGGTTTCCTAAAAAATCAACATGTGAACAGCGTCATGGCAACAGCGAGAGCAAAACACACCATCCTCTGAGTCTCCAGGAACGTGTGAGAACGAAACATGATACAACCATGATCTGTTTAATAAAGCTCCATATGACTCTACTCTTTGATCTGTTTTAATGTTCCACACATGTTTAACACACAAACTCTGCAGATTTAGGCTGTTCCACCTTGTGATGTCATCAAGTGGTAATACAGGTAGTGCTCCACTGTGTTTTTAAACTCCATACACCTTCACTAGAATCATTTGGAATTCTAGTTCAATCTCTATTGAACTAAAGGTAAAAGGAGCTGTTAACTTGAAAACTACCACTTCATGACATCACAAGGTGGAACAGAGCATTTTGAGCTTTGTGATTTGTCTGTCTGTCTACATCTCCAAACATAATCATAATTCTAACCCTTCTATAGTACAAAATAGGTTAGACAAATATGGAGAAATCAATTTTTTTTGCTTTAACATTTATATCAAGTAGAAACAGAATTTGCCACTTGGATGAACAGTTTGGCTTTTTTGTTACATGTTGCTGTTTCTGTTTTTTTTCTTATTTTAGATTTTTCTAAAGAATAAAAGACCCAAAGGACTTCACATTTCATTATTCAAGACTCTACGATGTGACTATGGAAAACCCTGAAGCTGAATCTGAAGCCACCACCCACTGCTCCATCACAGACACTGGAGCAGGTGAAGCGCTTTGCTCAGGGACACAATGGCAGGATACAGCGGCTGGTGCCAACTAGGACAAGTATGGAGCCAAGTGTTACAATAAGATCTGCAATATAAGTGTTAAAAGTAGGATTCAGTTCAACAAGATCATGTTTGTGGATGTGGAAACTACACAGCAGCATTTTTATATCAAGATATTTTGGAGATATAAAGGATGTTTTGTTCTTTACAGAGGCCAGTCTTTAAACCACTGCAGCTTTTGTGATTAGATAAATGTGCAAACTCACATTTCGGTTTTGATTAAACTGAACCACAGACGCTTTAAAGACGACACCACAGCTTCAGTTATACACTGTGTGCACAATTATTAGGCAAGTGATTATTTTGACCATATCATTTTATCTATAATTTCCAACTCCAAGCTTTATAAACTTGAATGTTTATTGGATTTAATGCTGATCAGGAGATGTGCATTTGTGTAAAAAGGGAGGGTGTGGTCTAAGGAGATCAACACCTTATAACAAGGTGTGCAGAATTATTAGGCAAATTCTTCTCCTCAGGAAAAATTGACCAAAAAAGAGATTTTATTGACTCTGAAAAGTCAAAAAATGTAAACAGTCTTTCAGAGAGATGCAGGACTCTTGAAATATCTAAGATATTTGGCGTGATCACAAAACCTTCAAACATTTTGTTGCAAATAGTCAACAGGGTCGCAAGAAACATGTCGAGAAGAAAAGATGCTAATTAACCACCAAAGATTTGAGAAGAATGAAACATAAAGATACCAGGAACCCATTATCCTTCAGTGCTGCGATATTCCACAACTGCAACGCACCTGGAGAGTCAAGAAGAACGAGGTGTTCAGTTCTCAGAGACATGGCCAAGGTAAGAAAAGCTGAAACCCGACCACCTCTGAACAAGACACATAAGTTGAAATGTCAAGAATGGGCCAAGAAATATCTGAAGACACTTTTCAAAGGTTTTGTGGACTGATAAGACGAGAGTGACTCTTGCCGGACCAAATGGATGGGCCTGTGGTTGGATCAGTAACAGACACAGAGCTCCACTTCGACTCAGACGCCAGCGAGGTGGAGGTGGGGGACTGGTATGGGAAGGTATTATTAAAGATGAGCTAGTTGGACTTTTTTGGGTTGAAAATGGACTCAAAGTCAACTCTCAGACCTACTGCCAGTTTTTAGAAGACACTTTGTTCAAGCAGTGGTACAGGAAAAAGTCTACATCTTTGAAGAAGGCTTTGATTTTTATGCGAGACAACGCTCCATCACATGTATCAAAGTCCTCCACCCTGTGGCCAGTAAAGGCCTTAAAGATGAAAAACTAATGACATGGCCTCATCCTTCACCTGACTTCAACCCAATTGAGACATTTTGGGCCCTTCTTCAGCAGGACATTTACAGTGAAGGAAAACAGTTCCTCTCTGAACAGTGTCTCGGAGGCTGTGGTTGTGGCACAAAAAGTTGATTCTCATGAGATCAAGAAACTGACTGACTCCATGAATGGAAGGCTTGCAACTGTTATTGAAAAGAAAAGGAGGGTGGCTATATTGGTCACTGAGTTTTTTTTTTTTTTTTCACAAATGTTTATTTTTTAATTTTGAGTTTGTTTATTATTCTCACTTTAACAGGTGAAAATAAACAAGTGAGATGGGAAAATCTTTGTTTTTCATTTAGTTGCATAATAATTCTGCACACTAATAGTTGCCTAATAAGGGTTTACATGTAGATACTCTCTTAAGAAAGACAAAACTTCTCTTTTACTACTTAAATGTTCAAGTTTGAAGGTTTGTTAACATTTTGGATTGACCAAGAGCACTGTAGCTGTACAATAACAAAATTAATCCTCAAAACTACAACTTGCCTAATAATTGCGCACACAGTGTAGAGTCAAATCTGGAGCAGAGTTCTGACTGCAAGTATCATAGCAACCAAAGAGCCAATCAGGAGCGAGGCTGTTGAAGGTAACACCCCTTCCTGCCCACACCACTGGTTTAGCAGAGAGCGGGCGCTTAGCAACAGAAAAAAGCCCCGTTAATCAAACGTTTCCATGTTATTTCTTCTACAATTTCAATTTCTGCAAACCCGGATTATCAAAAACACTAATCTCATTTACTAAAGCACATTATGAACTGAGGCTGGTTTCTGCAGAGCTCCAAACAGATTAAAAACACTGCACAAGGTTTGAGTTCACGTCAAAAAAAATAAATCACATACTAAAACGAAGTGAATCCATAAAACCAGTATTGAAACTAGATCCTCATGTTTCTCAGGTTTCGATAATAATAAAGTCCCAAAGTCCCACTGACAGAATTGAACCTGAATCTGTTTATAATGAGCTGAACAAGTATAAGACACATAGACTAGAATACACGAGGCAGAGGAGCAGACGACGCAGAGGAGCAGACGACGCAGAGGAGCAGACGACGCAGAGGAACAGACGACGCAGAGGAGCAGACGACGCAGACGAGGCAGAGGAGCAGACGACGCAGACGACGCAGACGAGGCAGAGGAGCAGACGAGGCAGACGGAGCAGACGAGGCAGAGGAGCAGACGAGGCAGAGGAGCAGACGACGCAGAGGAGCAGACGACGCAGAGGAGCAGACGACGCAGAGGAGCAGACGACGCAGAGGAGCAGACGAGGCAGAGGAGCAGACGACGCAGAGGAGCAGACGAGGCAGAGGAGCAGACGAGGCAGAGGAGCAGACGAGGCAGAGGAGCAGACGAGGCAGAGGAGCAGACGAGGCAGAGGAGCAGACGAGGCAGAGGAGCAGACGACGCAGAGGAGCAGACGACGCAGAGGAGCAGACGACGCAGAGGAGCAGACGAGGCAGAGGAGCAGACGAGGCAGAGGAGCAGACGAGGCAGAGGAGCAGACGACGCAGAGGAGCAGACGACGCAGAGGAGCAGACACATCTGCTGAGAAGCTGATGTTGCTCAAGTGAAACAGTAAATAGTGGAGCAGAGCAGGTCACATGGAATCAGTTTAAAACAGAACACTGTTACTTTACTAAAGTCAAAGGTTTAAACTGCAGTATTTCATGTAGTTTTGGACAGCACAGAGAGAGAATAAAGAAAACAGCTCTTACAGTAACGCCACAGTTTCAGAACAAACATGGCAACACAAATCAGGCTGTTTGGAATTAGTATTACAAAATGCAACTCTGTAAAAGTATTCAGAGTATTCAGAGTGCAGTACTGTGGCTCATGTATCAGAACAGTTTACAGAATACATTTTACTGAAGGATTCAGTCACCAAATAGATTTCAGAGAATTCTTCCATCTCTGAACGGAACTGAAAGTGTCACAAATCTACACATGTAGAGAGAAAGAAGAGTAAACAAACAGGACTAAACCGAGACTAAACCAGGACTAAATAAAGCTGTAAAATCGGACTAAACAGAGGAGAGACGCAGACATCCAGAGCCTTGAGCGGCAGCAGCATTCCTCCACTTAGCTTAAAATCATTTTCCAGGACTATTCAAGGACATTTATAGTTATATAATAACTCTACAAACAGATTACTCCTGTTTTACTCTATTTTTTATATATTTTTATTTCACTCACATTTTCGTGTTTCATGTGCTTGAGGAGCCATAGTTCTCTGTATGCTCCCCCCTCTCCTCCCTCTATCCTCTTCCTCTCCTAGCTCTCCTCCCTCTATCCTCCACCTTTCCTAGCTCTCTTCCCTCTTCTCCCCCTCTATCCTCACCCTCCTCCTTCTTTACTCACATTTTCGTGTTTCATGTGCTTGAGGAGCCGTAGTTCTCTGTATGTTCTCTTGGCGTGTATGATGGACTGGAAGGGTCTGGAGAGCTTCTTCACTGCCACCTTCAGCCCCGTCTTCACGTCGTACGCCGAGCTGCACAAGACAAATAAAGATTAACATAAAATCACTCAGGAAAGGTCCAATTTCACATACAGGGAGGGCATCTGACACACACAGGGAGGGCGTCTCTTTGGGATTATTTCTTCTGTGCATACTTTCATAAGAGAAATCATCCAGGAGAGTTTGAGGAAGTAGTTTTTAATGCACAGAGGAAGTCTGACATCGCTCACACTGTGACATCATCGAGTGTCCTGCAGTTTTGAGGCTTTTACCATTTACCAAACACATCATTGACATTTGAAACTGTTGCAAAATCTGTTCTGAACAACTGTGGTGTTACGCCCTAAAGATTCCCCAAATGTTGCAACACTTTAGTCCATGTTTGAGAATTAATCTGACACATAAAAATACAGCTGCAAAGATCAACGAAGTCAGGACAGATCATACTACGGCTGCATGATCTGGGAAATCAGTGAAATTGAGATTAGATTTGAAATTTGTGTTTTAAAAATAGGATTATGTTCAAAGTTCGCTTTAAATGTGTCCAGATGAATTCACAAAAAGACTGAAATCTGAACTGACAAATGAACACAAGAATCACTTTCACTAAACATGTTTGGACAGATCTGACACACACAGGGAGGGCATCTGACACACACAGAGAGGGCATCTGACACACAGAGAGGGCATCTGACACACAGAGAGGGCATCTGACACACACAGGGAGGGCATCTGACACACAGGCAGGGCATCTGACACACAGGCAGGGCATCTGACACACAGGCAGGGCATCTGACGCCTTCATTACGTCCCTTCAAATTACGATTTCCATTTCTTTTGTTTTCGTTTCTAAAAGTGTTTTTGCAGCATTAAAAACAGCTGTCGTCAAATGAATGCACCATGGAAACGTTTAATTCCACACTGACGAACATTTCAGGCAAATCAAATCTATGTGGTGGGCCCTACAACAGCAGAAAAGTTCCATAAATAACCTTTAAAAGAACCATGGCACAACATGAATGTGTTAATCCAGTTCTCCAGGAAACGTTTTCAGTCCGACTCAGAGCCAAGGATCTGAGGAAAACTCATTTCACAAACACAAAATGATTCAACAACACGCCTTCAACAGGAACGCACACAACTCTGCACACAACTGGAACCTCTGCACACACAACTGGACCCGTGCATACACAACAAACTGAGCACACACAACTGGACCTTCTGCACACAAGAGAACTGCGCGCACACACACACAAGTAGAACTGCGCGCGCACACACACACACAAGTGGAACTGCGCGCACACACACACACAAGTGGAACCTCTGCGCACACACAAGTGGAACCTCTGCGCACACACAAGTGGAACCTCTGCGCACACACAAGTGGAACCTCTGCGCACACACAAGTGGAACCTCTGCGCACACACAAGTGGAACCTCTGCGCACACACAAGTGGAACCTCTGCGCACACACAAGTGGAACCTCTGCGCACACACAAGTGGAACCTCTGCGCACACAAGTGGAACCTCTGCGCACACAAGTGGAACCTCTGCACACACAAGTGGAACCTCTGCACACACAAGTGGAACCCCTGCACACACAAGTGGAACCTCTGCACACACAAGTGGAAAAGCGCGCACACAAGTTGAACCTCTGCGCACACAACTGGAACCGCTGCACACAACTGGAACCGCTGCACACAACTGGAACCTCTGCACAACTGGAACCTCTGCACAACTGGAACTGTGCGCACACAACTGGAACTGTGCACACACAACCAGACAGGACCCTCCAAGCTACTGCTAATGCTAACACTAAGATTAACCCAAATGCAGACAACTGGAACTGTGCACACAACCCGCTAGTCCATCAGAGCTAACGCTAACGCTAATACACCCAACTTTTCTATTTACCAGTAGTAAAAGTAGTATAGTACTTAAGTACAGATACGTTAAATGTTTACTGAAGTACATTTCCCAGTGTGTACTTTTCACTTGTACTTGAGTACATTTGAGAACAGTATCTGTACTTTTACTCCACTACATTTTTGAACAGGACTTAAAAGTAAAAGTATTTTTATTATAGTTTGAGACCTGCTGAAAAGGCTGAAGGTTAATTTTCAACAATACTTTTTACTTTTTACCTTAAGTACACTTTAATACTTTTACTTTAGTATTTTTTGCTCCTATGCTTGGAATTAACTAAACTGAGTACTTCTGACCATCTGACCATCTCCATAGATACAAACAAGAGGAACCACCAGGCCAAGTCACAGGTCAGGTCTGTGGAGACTGAGGCGAGCCTGCTCAGTCACAGTGCTTGTTTTTCAAGGTTTTCTTTTGTAGCGGTAAAACATCTGTGATCAAATGAATGTTGCTGGGGAGGTTTAAAGCTATAATGACGAACTTTGCAGAGAAAGCAGCAGTAAGGACTTTCCCATGTGTCCGAGATCGTGTGTGTGTGTGTGTGTGTGTGTGTGTGCGTTTGCGTGTTTGCATGTGTGTGCGTTTGCTCTTCCACAGAACAACGGCAGGATGTCTGAACAAAAGAGAAAAACATTAAAATATGAGATCGAGATTAGATCCATGATTTCAAAAGATTTAAGATTTTGTAGTTTGAAAGTTACACAGTGTATCTTTAAAACTACTACAGAGTCCGCCTCGTCTTTGTCTCCATGGAGATGTGATTTAATGTTTCACGGTGTGGCTTTAAACTGATTTATTCATTCTGTTCACTTGCAGGAGTTTTAATTTCCCTAAAATATCTTTAAAAACATGAATCCTTGTTGTGAGCAGGGTCGCCTCGCCCCAGATCTGACCTGTAACTTGGTCTTTTGGAGTCATCTGCATTTTACCCCCTTGACAGGTTTAATGCCGTGCTGTGGAGCATTCTTGGCAACGCAATAACCTCTCCATGGAGACATGCAGGTGCTGGACCCTCCAAACATCTGAGAGAAAACACAATTCACAAATGACAAAGTAATACAAGAGTCACATGTGTCAGGGAGGGCATCTGACACACACAGAGAGGGCATCTGACACACACGGGGAGGGCATCTGACACACACGGGGAGGGCATCTGACACACACAGAGAGGGCATCTGACACACACGGGGAGGGCATCTGACACACACGGGGAGGGCATCTGACACACACGGGGAGGGCATCTGACACACACGGGGAGGGCATCTGACACACACGGGGAGGGCATCTGACACACACGGGGAGGGCATCTGACACACACGGGGAGGGCATCTGACACACACAGAGAGGGCGTCTGACACACACAGAGAGGGCATCTGACACACACAGAGAGGGCAGAGAGGGCATCTGACACACACAGAGAGGGCATCTGACACACACAGAGAGGGCATCTGACACACACAGAGAGGGCATCTGACACACACAGAGAGGGCATCTGACACACACAGAGAGGGCATCTGACACACACAGAGAGGGCATCTGACACACACAGGGAGGGCATCTGACACACACAGAGAGGGCATCTGCATCTGACACACACAGAGAGGGCATCTGACACACACAGGGAGGGAGAGGGCATCTGACACACACACAGAGAGGGCATCTGACACACACGGGGAGGGCATCTGACACAGAGACATTTCCTGGTCCGGTCCTGGTTTGTTCATGTTCTGAAATGTCCCCTTGTCTCTTGTTTTAGTTTGTCAGGAGGGGAGGGTCTTGGGGTTTGTACATATTACAGTCTGCACTGAGCAGACGCCTGAATACAGGTACAGCCGTTTCCTGAAGCAGATTCAAAATAATGTTTTTAAAAATTCTAATATTATGGCAACGGCTGCTGTTGTGTCCTTGGACAAGACACTTCACCCCCACTGCCCTGTATGAAAGTGCTGAGATCCAGACTGTTCACTGCTCAAAGTCTCATCGTGTTTCAACTTTTAAGTTGTTCTGTTGTTACTTGACACATAAAAAACAGTAACAGAACACATTTATAACACAATATGTTTTAGTTTTTAGAAAAATAAAAGTCTATTTTGAGTCTGTGCTTGATGTGGAGAACCAGCAGCTGTGGAAGAGGCTGTATGACTTGATTTCATCTTTGCCAAAACAGCAAAACAAAAACTATTCAACCCATTTTTATTCAGACGAGTGCATGGCTGAGGTCTCTGAAGTTGAATATTTTATTTTTTGTGTCACTTTAAACTCAACTTAACGGGGGACGTGACGTAGCCCAACAGTCCTATTTCACCCTGTTTTAAAGGTTTTGTCTTGTGTAAGTCAGATTATTGTGAAACTTTCAGTTTGATCATTTTGCTGCTTTGACTCTGGAGCTGAAGTTTCTCTGGAACAAACATTTGAGCAGCAGCTCCGGGTTTTCCCCAGAAATGTGTCTGGAAAATAAACTATTTAAGAATGAAGCCAAAGGACACTCCCGGGCTGACCCGCCCCCTCCACTGAGCAGCACCAAAGCACAGTCACCTACACGGAGCTCAGACCCGGCCCCTTTGCCCCGCGTGTCCCGGTGGCTGCGGGATGAGTGAGTCTGACCTCGGGACAGTGACTCACGCGTAGGATGACATCATGCTGAAGTCACACGAGCTCCTATAGAAACCCGCGGAGCGCACGAGGGCCTAGTGTCTGAAAACCACGTGACCCGCTGGTACTCTGGCGAGTGCACGAGCACGCTGCATCATGCACGTCACTGCGCGTACACACAACATACTCTATGCGTGTGTGTGTGTGTACTCTCCTGTACGCGTGTACTCTGTACATAAACATAACACAAACACCAGAGTGAGGGCGCGGGGCTGCGTCTCGAGTTAAGTTCGTGATCTGTGGAGCAGGTTGAACAGATGATGCAAGAACCAACACGCCACACACGCAAACATTGATGCTGAAGCACGGCTCCACAAATCTCAGCAGAACTGAACTGAAAAAACAGAGTTTACAGAATCACGTGGAGCTGATGAACGAGCACAAAACAACACGAGCCTCCACCGGAGAAACACGAGCAGACCCGAGCGGACCCGAGCGGGGCCGAGGCCGCACACTTGTTCCACGCCGTAAACAAACGCTCCTGGGGCAGATAAACGCGGGGCCTGTCTGTGTCTACAGCGGCTGCAGCTCTTACCACACGGAGCCGTACGCCCCGGAGCCCACGGGGGACAGGTTCTGGTATCGCTGCGGCACGTCCCACACGGTCTTGTTCAGCTCCTGTCGGTGGAACACGGCTCTCTCCGGTTGAGACATTCCTGCGGACGGAACAGCAGCGGAAACTTGCGCGTTCTGCGGCGTGGCTCCTCCGCCTCAAACTCCACACGTCCCGAGGCTCCGGGCTCCGCGCAGACACCGGGCTGTGGCGCAGGGGCTGCCCTGGGGTCGGTGCACGGCGCGCGGCTCTCGGTGCTTCTTTTGGCCGCTGTCTCCGGGAGTCTCCGGGAGGACGAGCTTTCTCTGGATGTCGCCCTGTTCTTTCACCGCGCACTGTGCGCGCGGGAGGCAGCGGGAGCGTGCACGGGGTTTGGCGAGATCTCGCGAGATCTGAATCTGTCGTTGGAAGAGTTGGAGTCCCATCACGGCCTCCGTCCAGAAATATGAAAATGACATTTAACATTTAATAAAATGAAAGAAAAGAGGAAGAAGACGGGATCCCCGCCTGGAGGGACTCAAGAAATACATAAAATAAATATATAAACATATGAAATAAATATGCAAAATAAAATAATATATAAAATAAAAATATAAAGTGTCACGCGTTCCGGTGAGCTCAGTTGAACAGAATCAGGTGAGGAATGTTGACGTGATACTCAGATTAATAAATGTAAAAACAGGAGCATGAGGCTAGTTTATCAGATGAGGGTGGGTCACGTGCCTCTGTCGCTACAGAGGAGTCAGTGTGTGGAGTCAGCGCCATCTTGTGGGCGCGTGTCAGAGCGCACCCAGGACACTTCTGGAGTCAGTTTTACAGGATGACAGAACCTTTGTTTGACGCGCAATAGGGACATTCCAGTGTTGCAACGCACAGTTTAAGAACAGAACAGAAAAAGGCTCTGAAAAATTAAAATAAATATTAGAAAATTGACTTAAATTTGACTTAACAAATATGAAAGTTTATAGTTTGATTGCAAATTTGACACAGTTGTTATGTCCATGAGCAAGACAGACTCTCCTTGCCTTTGTTTGTATACATATTGATTGAGGGATTTGGCCAAAAGTACAGATTGGCAGCCATGTTTGTGTCAGTCTGCCTCAGGACAGCATGACCTCTCTGTGACCCCAGACACGAGCATGTTCAGATCTAGCAGAATTTTTACTGAAAACAATCCTAAAGCTGATTTATTTTTAATAAAATTAAAAAAACACTGGACATAATGGACAAGTCGTTCAAAACAATTATCCAATCACAAAGCAGAATGAGCATCACATGACTCTCTCATTTGGGTTGCCAAGTTCAAAGCTGAAATCCAAGCACCTGCATCAGGACTCGGTGCTAGTGCAGCCTCTGCAGCTCAGGGAGTGAATCTGGAGGATCTGAACATGAGGCCTGTCTATAAACTGAGACAGAGACACACCTGGATGTGTCTCTGTCTGCAGGACAGGGCTCTGGACACAAGTCAAGGCTCTGGACACACTAAATCCAGTTCCTTAAATACGTCCAGTTGTAATGTGACTTATCCTATTTTGGTTGACAGTTAAAATCAGTGGATCTGACCACTCTACTCGTCACGGGTAGAGCGGTCAGATCCATTGACCCACAGGTTGACAGTGCAATTCCAGCTCTCACAGATGAGCACTGTCATTGTGTCCTTGGGCAAGACACTTCACCCCCCTCTCCCCCAATGTCTGTGTGCACTGTGTGTGAAGGTGAGTGGTTTGTTGATGTAAAGCGTTTTGAGCCTTAAAGGTGGAAAATCTCTGTATAAAAATGTGAATATTCACCATGTAAACAGTTCAATGGAGGAAACTGGAGCCTGATTTAAAACAACTTCAACATTTCACAGAAAATAAGAAATAAAACACAAAAATAGTACCATAGTTCTCAGGTTCTAAATGTAAAGACACATAAACATTTGGAAAACATTTTAATTCAAATTGCATTGGACCCTTAAACGTTTCATTTTGTTTAAAGAAGTGAAAGTCATTATTATTATGTTTGATTTCCTGGACTATGATGGCAGTAAGAGATGATAACTGTTCTGTTTAAAACTGTGCAAAGAGTTTCTGTTTCAGGAAAAAAAACAGCATCAAATAAGAATAAGAAGATATATATTAGACAAACTTTACATATATTTACTTCCCTCCACCGTTTCCACAATGAGACAAACGCACAAATACAAGCCTCCATTTTGCATTTTCCCCCATTCTACAAGATTAATGTGACTGAAACTGGGACAGACGACAAATGTGAAGATGTTGAAGTAGAAGCAGTAAAAGTAGACTTGGTTTGTTCCTGGTCTAGTCCAGGCTTAGTCCTCATTTATTACCAATTATAGCTCTGAGCTGGCTCAGCCCCGGCTCTGTCCTGGTTTAGTCCTCATTTAGACCCGGTTTAGACTTTGTTTAGACCTGGTTCAGTCCTGACTCAAATCTGGTTCTTTTGTTTTGCTCTAGATTTTTTTTTTTTATTAATTCTAAAACTTGGGTTTGCGTCATAAAAAGATTTTCTGAGGTGGAGGTTGGTGTAAAAGTTTTCAAATCACAAACATTGAGAACTTCTGCTCTGTTAAAGCTGCACTGTGGAACTTTTCTGGAAGACTTTCTTCCACCTGCTTTAGTGTCATCACAAGACTATTTCTTAGTATCAAAAGGAAGTTTGAAATTTTTGACTCAATACTCGATACCACCTCTGTGAATGGGATGGTTTAGTATCGATAAGTCTCTAGTTTCGATATTCGTTTTAGTTTCAATTAATATCTATTTGATACTTTTAACAACTCTAATCTCCATGTGACACAACCAGGTGACGTTACAGGCCATATCTGTGGAGAGGCGAGCCAGCTCACAGTAAGAACGCATGTTTTTCAAGGTGAACAACGAAGATTTAATGCCATACTGTGGAACATTACAGGCAAAGCAAAAGACGAAGTTAAAATCTGTCAACTGATACAAATCGTTGTAGGAGTGAAGACGTTTTGCTGCTCATCCAAGTCTCTTCTTCAGTTCTGGTCAGATGCTGGTGATCACTGCCTTATATCTATCTGCAGGGAGGGGCTAACTACACTCAAACTGTAAACAACTTGTCTCTAGTTTCAGCTGGAGCTACCCTATTCAGCCCTTAATGACCCTGCTTCAGCTGGAGCTACCCTATTCAGACCTTAACGACCCTGCTATTGTTCTCATTGTTCTGTGTCTGAGGATGGAGTTGTAGATAGGGGAGAGATTATGTCTCAGGCCCCCAGTCCCGTTTAAGGAAGGATTCTCTTTCCTAACAAAAATAGCTTCATTAACTCCCCTCTCAAACCATTTCTTTTCTCTGGCCAAGATCTGAACTTCATCAACATCTCAAATACACTAATCACTCCTTTGAAGAGAGTGAACAGCAGACTGGGGTCCAGAGGAACTCTCACGCCAAGACAGTGGTCACCAGGAATCTGATCAGAACTGAAGAAGAGACTTGGACGAGCAGCAAAACGTCTTAACGTCCTCAGTCCTACAACGATCTGTCCAGCTGACAGATTTTAACTTCGTCTTTTGCTATGGATCAGACCTGGACGATTGAGGGTTTACACAGATTACAGGCAAAGCAATAACATCTCCATGAAGACAAGCAGGTAGTTAACCTTACAAAAAAGTTTCACAGTACAGATTTAAAATGGATATGGCATTTAAAGGTATAATCCAACATCTTTGAACGGGGAAAAACACGTTCATGTCTGTAAATCCACTCTCACTGCTGAAGATGTAGTGTCGCCGGTCGACAGTAGAGGGAGCAGCATTCTCTCTCCTCTTGTCTTTTTAAGGGGTCCCATGGGTGCCCCATTGAAACAGGGTGCTGTGGTTTAAGTCCAGTCCAAACAGTGCCCCCTACAGTTCAGATTCAGAGTCTTCAGCGTCCATCATTTCAGGAACATGACGTAAAAGGCCATGAAGAAACAGGAGAGAGCCACAGGGATGTGAAGACGTGTCCCGATCACTGCAGCTACAGAGAGAAACAGAGAGAGAAACATGAGGAACATAATGTAAAAGAGCACAAGAACAGGAGAGAGCCACAGGGATGTGAAGACGAGTCCCAATCACTGCAGCTACAGAGAGAAACAGAGAGAGAAACATGAGGAACATAATGTAAAAGAGCACAAGAACAGGAGAGAGCCACAGAGATGTGAAGACGAGTCCCAATCACTGCAGCTACAGAGAGAAACAGAGAGAGAAACATGAGGAACATAATGTAAAAGAGCAGAAAGAACAGGAGAGAGCCACAGGGATGTGAAGACGAGTCCCAATCACTGCAGCTACAGAGAGAGAGAAACAGAGAGATAGAGGGAGGAGAGAGAAACAGAGAGGGAAAAAACAGACAGATAGCGAGAGGAGGGAGAGGAAAGGGAGAGACAGATGGAGAGGAGAGGAGAGAGAGAGAGAGGAAGGAGGTGAGAGAGTGAGAGAGAAGGAAGGAGGAGGGAAGAGGGAGAGAAAATATGGTCAAGCACGGGGTCCGCTGAGGTAAAGGGCTGAATAATTTTAGTTAAATAATCTATATGTGGAGTTTTTATTTTAAATTTCATAAACTTGACCCATCTGTGTCTCCATAGGGCGACACCGATCCAGCTTTTTCTTTTACAATACTGCGTTTGACACTACTGGGTTTAAATATCTACTGATATCCGATATCAACCAATACTAGAGACTGAAAACAACATTTATGTACATTAAAACAAAAATAAAATACGACAAAACTGATGCTAATGTTTATGGAACTCTGGACACAGGTTTGTCCATATGCTCTTACACCTGTGAAGAGCTCTTAAACATCAGAGCAACAACTCTGCTGATCTACTGCCGGCAGTAGATTTAGTTCACTTTTTGGCCAAAAGAGTGAGACGGCGAAGTCGAGGAAAGTGGGCAGGGGCCTTGGTGCGGCTTCGGAGACGCGGAGCCCTCACGCCCTTTCCTGGGATTTTCCTCTCCAACGTACGCTCACTCAGCAACAAGACTGATGAACTGGCGCTGCTGATGAGGAGAAACAAGGACTTTTCTTCCTCTTGCGTCTTGTGTTTCACGGAAACGTTTACATCCCACTGTGTGCAGACACGAACGAGGCCCAACGCATGCTCGCGGATCAGATTCTGAACATGGAGCGAACCTTCCCGGACTCTTTACTCATCATCCTGGGGGATTTTAGTAAAGCAAATCTGACCCAGGAACTACCCAAGTACAAACAGTTTATTAAATGCCCGACGAGAGAGCAGAAGATGCTGGATCATTGTTATACTACAGTCTGTGGAGCCTACAGAGCCGTGCCCCGTGCTGCTCTGGGATTCTCTGACCACGACATGGTTCACCTCATCCCTGCATACAAACAACGGCTGAAGCTCTCCAAACCTGCTGTGAGGACTTCTAAGAACTGGACCAGTGAGGCTGTGGAGGAGCTTTCCATGTGTGTACAGACTGGGACATGTTCAAGGCTGCCACAGACAGTTTGGATGAGTACACAGACACTGTGACGTCATACATACAGTTCTGTGAGGACAGTATCGTTCCATCACGTACCAGGGTGACCTTTAATAACAATAAACCCTGGTTCACTCCTGGTTCAGACTGAGGCATCTAAGGAGGGAAAAGGAGAGGGCTTACAGGGCAGAAGATCCTGAAGGCTACAGGCGTAAGTATGCTTTTAGCAAAGAGGTGGAAAAGGCTAAAGCGAAGTACAATACACGTCTGAGGCAGCATTTCTCCACCAAGGACTCTGCTTCTGTCTGGAGAGGGCTTAGGCAAATCACCATCTAGCCTTTATACGAGGTTTGACGTCCCACACCCCTCCCCTACCTTCCTCACTACCATGGACATCACGGCCAAACCCACCTCGGACCCCTCCTCCTCCCCCACTGCCCTCACAGTTTTGGAGCAGGACGTGATGAAGCTTTTCAAGATGCAAAACCCCCGTAAGGCCCCGAGCCCCAAGCTCCTAGTCTGTGAGCTGTGCTCACTGACAATGGCAATAAAACTTCTTCTGATTCTGAGAGACACACCTGTATGTGTCTCTGTCTGCAGATCAAGACTCTGTCAGATATAAGTCCTTAAAACACCTCGTCCTCTGTGGTACAGACCTTTGTAGAACACTCCCCACACTCCCTTCTTCTCTGACAGCAGCCAGTGGTTGATCCGAGGGACTTTTTTCAGATACGCACAGGTGCAGATGAGCAGCAGCCCGAACACTACGATCCCGTCAAAGGAGTACACTAGAAACACAGACAGGTGACAGGGCGACAGGTGAGACAGGTGCTCCGCTGTACAAATGGGTTCAACAACTGATAAATGCAGCTCTTATAATCCAGTAGGTTGAGTTCACGTGGTAGCTCTATGCTGTGTGCCATTTTACTTATGAGTGGTACATAACAGTATAAGCACAGTAACGACTTAAAAGTAACAAAACAAACGAGGGAAAGTGCTCAAACCTGCCAACTGCTGCTTAGTTTAAATCTATTTATTAACCCGCACATTGTTATTACATTTATTTCTTTCAAATCAACGTTTGCGAGTGACTTTGGGCTTTTGTGGTCATTAGCTCTGTGTATGATCAGCGTAACAGAGCATTAGAGCACATACAGCGCTGCAGAGGCTCAGTGGGAGGGGCAGGACCACAGAAGAGGAGCAGGTCAAAGCATCTAAAGGCTAAATAACACAAGTACGGACAATATTTTACTACTTAAGTGTCTCATTTGGTTTTGTATTTGCTGCAATTCATTTATTTTTTAATATTATTTTGATAAAATGTTTCCTGTGGTTACTTCAGGACTATTTCCTCTGTTTATATGAACAGGGATTGTGTCAGTCAAGCAGTTTCAATAGCAAAAAAAAATAAAAAATAAATAAAATCACACTTCAGAATGAGTTGGCCTATATTAGCTGTCTATAATCTAAACTTGGACAGTTACATTACACACTACATCTACTACACATGAGTGATACAGGGACACATTAAAGATTCCCCCTCCACACAGACCTGGATATACTTCTGATTTTGTGTATATATTTGCACAGCTACTGTTCGATAAAGACAGTTTGTTTGGCTCATACACAGACTCTTTCACATCGTTCATTTTGGATTATGAAAAGATAATGATATAATAATAACTAAAATCTGTTGACAATTCTCTTCCTACAGTCAAAACACTCACAAAAACATTTCATAATTCAGCTACATCCGGATTAAACCAACTAAACAACTCATACTTATCCAAAAATAGATAAATAAATGTAAAAAATGTTGTGTAAAGAAACATGAAAGAGCCACGTCCACAGGCTAAAACTGTGTTAGCATCTGTGAGCATCTGTTAGCCTGTGTTAGCCTGTTAGCCCGAGTCTGTGTTAGCATTCTGTTGTTTTGAACCTGACACTCCACATTTAGGCTCAAAAATAAACACTAAAGCCTCACCATTTGTCATATTCGCAGCTTGGTCTCCCGCTGTGACGTAGATGAGTGTGTCTGGTGAATCAGCGGCTCATTCTGGCTCTGGAGTTTGTGTCAAATTAAAATGTTTCCCGGAGCAGTGCTGTTTTTGACACTTCCGCTTTCGTCATTTATTATTGAGACACGTGGCACTGCCCTCTGCTGGACACATGATAAAACCGCATGAAGTGAGAAAACACGTGTCAGACCCGGATACAAACGAATAAGATGTGTAAATAGAAAGATAAATAGTGTGTTTAATGAAGAGGCAAGGTGCGATTTTTTTTTTTTTTTTTTAATCTAAGCAGTGCAGTTATTTTATTTATGTATGCATGCATGTATGTATGTATGTATGTATGTATGTATGTATGTATGTATGTATGTATGTATGTATGTATGTATGTATGTATGTATGTATGTATGTATGTATTGTATTTTATTTTATTTTATTTTATTTTATTTTTTATTTTATCATTCCAGTCTCTTGCAGTATCTTGCAGAGGTAATGACATAATGATGATCAAATAATATGAGGATTACAACTTTTGTAAGGCATAAAAAGGAGCACATTATACTTAGATTATATAACAAAATTAAAATAAAAGGACCTGGGACATTTAAAATAACATTTTCGTGACACAGACAGATTTAAGAACTTTCAGGGAGGAATAGAATAGTATAAATTCATTCATAAAACATTGGAGGCGGTGCAGAGTGTCTCCATCAGCAGTTCCAACTGCAGAGTGAGAAAAATGAACTTCACTGAGGCCCTGACCTGCTCATCCAAAAAAAAACTTAAAACTGTAAGATTTAGCAAAATACTTTCATAACTTTGCAGTTTATTAAGTTTCAGAGACAGATTTTAAATAAAATGATAAGTCTTGTGCTCATTAGTTCCACAGAGCGGATCAGCCCTGAGATTTCAAACTTTTAATTTATGTTTTTAAGAAAAGTCTATGGGGAAAATGAACAGGCCATTTAGTCCTGGCCCCGGGGTCAGTGAGGGGGCCCTGTGATGTCCATGCAACTTCAAATATCACAAAATGGACCAATAAAAGACTGATTAAAGACATGCATCTTAAAGCTGCACTGTGTAAGTTTTCTTGTGTAAGGACTGCTCTACTCTTTTCCATGGAGATATTATTGCTCAAATGTTTCAGTTTGGCATTAAACACAGTTATCTATTTCATTATATGTGTTAAAAATACAAACTAACATCAAACAAAAACAGCAGCATCGCCTCTCCATAGATCTGACCTGGACACTCACTTGCTTATCTCCATGGAGACAAGCAGATGACAGACCCTTTTTCAGAAAAGTTGCACGGTGCATCTTTAAGCATGTCTTTTTTCATCATTTGGGTTTTATTTGGATTTCAGAAAAAACTGAATCTAAAAACCTGATGTTGTGTGATGTGATGTCACTGGGGGAGGGGCTTTACCTCGCCGTTTGATTGGCACACGCAGACTCTGCGCTGATGATGTGACATCTGGAGTGTTTGTGAACTCTGTACTATATAAATGTGTCTGTACTCTCCCGCCGTCTGTGTTTATGGTGAGAAGACAAAATAAATATAGAACACAAAATGTGGATGTTTAAATATTTATTAAAACATTCAAGATCACGGAGTAACACTGATGTTTGTTTAAATAAATGAGACTTGAGCGTTCACACTTCCGACACAACGAAACCCGCAGAGCTGCACTGCGGAACTTTCCTGATGTAGGCTCCTCCACAGTCTTCTCCCGTATTCATATCCCTTAAATGTTCCACACTATGGCATTAAACTGATCTTATCTATCATGGAGATGAGCGCATGACACCAGTACACCAAATACAGGTCAGATCTATGGAGCGGAGACTGCACTCAGAGTTTAGAATGTTTGTTGAAGGTTAAAGCAAACAGAACTGAGAACTATGACAGATATGTTAGTTTAATGCCTTATTCAGGAACATATCTGGCAAATCAACGACAGCTCCATGAGTCAAGCAGGTGATGGCCCCTGTAACCATAGTAACAGACAGTAATAGAGTGCAGCTTTAACATGAGGAAGACGAGTCAACATGGAAACAGGTCAAACATCTTATCATTTTGTTTTAGAGAAATAAAAACAATAGTGACAGAGTCACGTCTGTAATCTCTGAAAGACATTTCAAACTAAAGCAGATTTAGGGCAGGTCTAAACTGGACCTAAACCGGGTCTAAACCAGGACTAAACCGGGTCTAAACCAGGTCTAAACCAGGTCTAAACCGGGACTAAACCAGGTCTAAACCGGGACTAAACCAGGACTAAACCGGGTGTAAACCGAGTCTAAACCAGGACTAAACCAGGTCTAAACCAGATCTAAACCGGGTCTAAACCGGGTCTAAACCGGGTCTAAACCGGGTCTAAACCGGGACTAAACCAGGTCTAAACCAGGACTAAACCGGGTCTAAACCGGGACTAAACCGGGTCTAAACCAGGTCTAAACTCAGACAAAGAAATGTGAAATAAAACAGTTCATTTATCATTATATGATCTTAAAATGCAGCCAGTGTGAGTGTCGTTTGCGCCCCCTACAGGACCAGTGTGAGTGTCGTTTGCGCCCCCTACAGGACCAGTGTGAGTGTCGTTTGCGCCCCCTACAGGACCAGTGTGAGTGTCGTTTGCACCCCCTACAGGACCAGTGTGAGTGTCGTTTGCGCCCCCTACAGGACCAGTGTGAGTGTTGTTTGCGCCCCCTACAGAACCATTGTAGTGTTTGAATAAATTATTAATAAATACATATAAAAAGAAAACATTACTTTACAAAAATGCAAATTAGACAGGAGTCTCCCATCTGTGTTTGGGATATGACACAAAAGTACCTCAAGAAGTATCTCAAAAAGTACCTCAAGTACTTCAAATTATTAAGGACAGCAGAATAAGACAGAGGAAAGGCATTGAGCAGTTTAAAGAGGGGGTATTTCACTTCTGTGGGGTATTAAGATCACCATGTTACCTTTAATTGTTTTGAAAATTTGAGGCTCTAAGTTTCCACCCCTTTTGCTCTCAATGCTAAGTCCCTCCCCCTTCAGAGCACTATCACAACACAATCAGATTTGCACATCACTTCAGGTTTGTGAAGTCGTAGTGTACAGTTCTGAATCATGTTTTTGTATATTTATGTAAAATTGTCATGTGGAGTATGGGTGATGTAGGCTTGTGGGAGGAGCCTCGTACAGACTCGTACTGCTAACTGTAAAGAGAGTTTGAATAGGGCTTGGGAAAGATCTACAGATTACTCAAACATGTATGGATGACGTCTTCAGACATGTTTTTGACGAGGAAACATTGTTATAAACAGTGTTATGGGAGAAATCTGAATACCCCCTCTTTAAGGTTTGGGCATTTTTAAAATTACAAGTTTCAAGACATTTCAGAAGTCGTATTATTGTGAAACTAAAACCACAAAAAGGAAAAATACAAACGACTTTAAACTTTTGATTTCAGTAGTTTTGACAAGTTCAGAGATCAGTTTTTCTCATTTCAAGTAACTTTTTTATAGTATAGTCCTGATTTAAAGGTGCATTACGTAACTTTCCTGGTAATCTATCTCCATGGAGACAAGCAGGCAACACCGTCATATCACACTACAGGTTTCTCACGGAATTTTGAGCGACTAAATAAATACTAGACGGATCAGTTTAATGACACACCCTGGAATATTCGAGGTAAACTAACAGGATCTCCATGGACACCAGCAGATGGCGTAATCTCCATAGGAAAAGTTACATAGTCTAGCTTTAAGTAGGGCATTTTCTGCAGAATGAAACAGCAGATTTTGTCGTTTGTGGAGAAAATGACTAAAATGTTCTTCATACATTTGCAGACTTTCTAACTGCTTCTATTCAAAATAGCGTTTTTGTTTTGTTTGGGATTAAAATTGTCGCTCTTTAAAGTGCAGACGACAGGTTTTTATGTTTTTGCTAATGTGCATATATGGATTTACAGACACAATAGTGAAATAAAAACCCCAGGATCATGTAGAGGGTTAATACAAACATTTAAGACCAAAACGACGAGTCTGACAGCAGCAGTTACAGAGAGAGGGGACGCGTTTTTTACACAGAAAGTGAATTGGAGCCAGAGTGGATGGAGCAGGAAGTGCCCATGATCACTTCCAGTTAGGAACGTGGTGTCAGCTAGCAGGTTAGCTATGTCCATTTATATATACAGTCTATGGCAAAATCATAACCTCTCTTGTAATGATGCTAACTGTGTTTTAGCGTAAAAGCAGTTAAACCTGTCATCTGCACTTTACGAGAGTCAAAACTCCTCAAATTAAGACTCTGGGTCGTTATTGTAAATATAAATCCTTTTGTGCTGTAAATATCGTGAAAAGTCTCAGGGAATTCCATCTTTCCTTTGACAGCACTGAGAGGGGGGCACGCTCCAGTCGTAAACGTAGGACAAACGTAACTTCACCTCCTCTTTACAAAGCCGCCCGTCGCGTTCTAATGTTTGATGCTTCTCCAACATGTCCTCCAAACTCTGCTTATGTGTGACCAAATATTTATTATTGCACCCGCGAGACTTGTACTCCGTGTCGAACCGCGGGTCATGAGTTCGCTTCACGTCGACCGGAGCCAACCAAGCCCCCAGAGACACGTCTTCGCTCTGCCAAGTTTTGAAAAATCCCGAGTTCAACCGAATGTAATGGACCAGATCGGACGAAAGGATGTAGCCTCCTCCTAAGGCATAAGGAAGGTAGTAATCGCAAAGATCCCATGTACTTTCACGCCATTTTCCGGCCGATTTTACGCGGCCTCTGCCTGAAAAGAATCCCCAGTATAAACGGTTTGGGTCTTTGGATTTGAGCTCGTCTTTAATCAAGTCTAAACGAGCAAACGTGTCATCGTCAGCTTTCAAAACAAACTTGAAATCCACGTTTTGGTCCAACCACGAGTACATGTGAATCAGTTTCAAAGTTAGATTCTCGTACGAGTCTTTTAAATCAGGTAACAGAAGTAGGTCTTTGTGTCGGGCTTGTTCCGTGTTCAGGTTCATCATGTCTTCGCTGGACAAACCGTTAATTCCAACAACAAACATAGACAAAACATCGGCATCACGTTTTACAAGCCACGTACTTCGAATAATGCTCCGTCTCTCTGTGTATTTTGGTCCAGTGGTGATGAGCACGACGAGGAAAGCGGAGAAGTCTTTCTTGGAGTCTGAGGAGGGCGGGAGTTTGAGCGCCTCCTGCTGGTGGAGAAGGGGAGAGCCGGCGTGCGGGGCCAATCCGGGGGTGTCAGAGTGAGACTGCTTGAGAGTTTCTGAAGTGCATTTGGCCAAAAAGAGTAAAACAATGGTGAAAATGCACACGGAGCCGAGGAACAGCGCAGTCTTGTGGCGACACAGAAGACGCGTCAGATTCATGATGAAATCTGAAGGAAACAGGAAAGAAAAACAGAAGAATTTTAAAGGAATAGTATAAGATTTAGGTTTTATAATTCATAAACATGATTAATCTCTGTTTCCAGATTGGAGCCCAGTCCCATATCTGGAATTCTGACCAGGAGTATCATAGCAACTAAAGAGCCAATCAGAAGCGAGGCTGTTGAAGGTAACGCCCCTTCCCCTTTGACAGCAACATTGTCAATCAAACCTGTTGCGCGGGAGCGACCTCGGGGAAAGACGTTTTACATAAAAATAACAAAAATATCCCCTCTTTGTAAAGATGATAAATATTGAGCAGCAAAATACACTGTCCCAGCTCTGATGGAGAGAACAGTAAGTTGCTGTAATAACCATCATGACAGTCCTAGTGCTAGTGCAGCCTCTGCAGCTCAGTGAGTGAACTCTCAGCTTTCACCTGAGATTACACTTTAATCTGAGTTTTGTTTTAACACAATCTGACCATAAAGAACTTCAACAGGTGAGCTGATGTGTGCTGTTAAGCAAGTCTCTCAAATAATATCACAGTCACAAGCTAGCATTAGCATCACCAACAGTTTTTCAGTGAGTCACTCTCACCTCTGTGAGAAAAGTTTAAAAAAAGAAAGTAAAATCAAACTCTTAAACAGGACGATGAGCTCAAACTGATCACAGGTTCCTGGAAATGTGTTCTTAAAATCACTTTTGTGTTGATTTTCTTGAAGTTTTAGATAATCCAGGACTAAACCAGGACTAAACCAGGACTAAACCAGGTCTAAACCAGGACTAAACCAGGACTAAACCAGGTCTAAACCAGGTCTAAACCAGGACTAAACCAGGTCTAAACCAGGTCTAAACCAGGTCTAAACCAGGTCTAAACCAGGTCTAAACCAGGACTAAACCAGGACTAAACCAGGTCTAAACCAGGACTAAACCAGGACTAAACCAGGACCAAACCAGGACTAAACCAATAATAAACAAGGACTAAACCAGTTCTACTTCATGTGTCTAGGCCCAGTCAGTACAGGGATATTACCCATAATCCTGGTCCACACATGTGCAGTCTGACAGTTACACAGTTAATTCCACTTTTGAATTCTGACTCCTCCTTCAGCTCATGAGAGACAATAATATTCAGAGGACACACCATCTCCCAAAAAGCAGGAGTTCACTAAAAATACAATTCTATACATGGTGTATTTTTAATGAACATGAGCCGCAATATATCAGTGAAACACTTAAGGAGTCATGGAAGTTATTTATTCAACCCTTTACTGCTCAAATCTGCAGAAAAGTGCAAAAGAATAAGAAAAAGCTCACCACTGGTACAAAAATAATTGTTTCATGTAACATAAATTGAACGAGTTGATAAATAAATAAATCGACAAGTTGATATTGTCGTGACAGGACTATCTTTTAACCAGCCTATCCATGTTTTTTGGGGGATTATCTTTCTGTTGTAATTGTATCAGTGGTATAAAATAGTTTGAATATTATCGTTTATCTGTATATTAGTCTGTAGTAATATCTCATGCTTAAACATGTGCTACAGTGAAAGGCCTAGACAGAGGTCCCTCAGATTATGACTGATGTGAGGTAAGAATGGACAATATTACACACTCTTTTCACAGTTTGATTTATACCAACCATCCAAACTCAGGTGTGTCCTGATTTTTAATTTTGGATATCTCATCACTCAAGGTTTAACTAAAAAACAATGAGATTATTTGTAGAAAAAGCAATAAATATAAAAAATATCGCACACTTACAAACTCACTGACGTTTTTCAGTAAGAATCTCATGTATTTGTTTATTAATTTAACCTCCTTGCACAGCCCTCTGTCCATGTAAAGCTCACAAACAAACCTTGTATTGATTGACTGATCTGCAGGCGTTACTGTAGTTTTCCTGGTTAACAAAAGCCCCATAAATGTAAGCATTAAAACAGTGTAATAAGCACATATTTAACAGACATTTTACCTTTTGCTGATGACGTGTGATGACCGTGAATCACTGCAGAAATGCGTGAACCTGCAGCCTTGTTGTGCTAACGTTAGCTAATACTGTACGCACTTTGGAAAAAAAAAAAAAAACTAAAAATGTATACAAACAGCGCGTGGACATGTTGGCCTAAGAATTAAAGCAACAAAATCAATTCGTAAATAAATTAAAGCATTGTTTTTTCGCATAATCAGAGCCATATTTTATCCTAAATGTCCAGATTTTGTGTATAAATCTGATCAGAGCTCTGCACAGAAAGCCGCCATGTCGAAGCGGAAGCGGAAGTGAGGCCCCCGACCACAAAAATAAAAAAAATAATAACTTGACATTTTAATTTATGGTTTTAGAAACACAACGATTTTCAATTGGGAGCAAAAAATAAGTTGTGAGAATTTAGTTTCGAAAGTGTCAGAAAAAGATTAAATGTCGACAGCTGAAAAAGGAGCATGCGCAGAACTGTTCTGAGTCAAGTTCCCGAAAAATAAACAAGAGCAGAACGGATGTAGGAGTTTGGTGCGCTTCAAAATAAAGGTAAAATCGACTGAATAGAAGTTATTAAAATTACTTTAAATGGCAGCTTAAAAGGAATGAAACTGTATAAAAGCATTTATTCAGTGGTTCCAATAGTCATTTATTTATTCACATGTAGAATGGATGTGATCTTTGATTTTGATTTAATTAAGGTTAAACTAGAATTTGTCGCACATAAAAATTTATTACTATATTACTGAAACCATTTATGTATTATATTATATGGTCTAATCTCTTCTTTTATTTAGTTTAATTCTATTATTATTCTCTAAATGAAACATTTCATTTGCTGATGTGCTGTGAGCTGTGCTGTATTATTTGGCTTTCACCACTTAAAATACGCGACATATTAATATAAATAAAATATTTTACAGTATTTCCCATTGATACGGAAGATTATGGAGGCTCCACTGGAGTCTAAAAACAAACTGGACTATATATAAGCATAACATAATGACATTTTTAGACTTACACATTTAAAAAAGCAACTAAACTGGTCTAAAATGAGTGCTTAAAAATGAAAGAGCAGTAAGTGACATTCATACTCCACAAATTTAATGAGAGGCGGTAATATAAGACGTATTAATGTAAGTAAAATATATTAATAAATATAGATTTCCTCTTTTTTTAAAACGTCTGTGTAATTTCTCAGTCGTCCAGGTATGATCCATAGTTAAAGAAAATATATTTTTTCTAAACTTTACGAGGTGTTTTATTTAGATAACCGGAAGTGTCTGTGCTGTGCCTCGCACGCTCATGACTCGTAGCCCGAGCTTTAAATTCACCTTTAGCTTCTGCAAATACAGGGATGACAATTTGCATTTTCATAGACATTTAACCTAAACGTTCACTGCGGACATGTCAACACGTATAACTTAGTATATTAGCCAAAAATACATCTCTTTTCGTGTGAATTTGAGCTGTTGCTAGCGCTGTTGCTAACGCCGTTAGCCGCTACTTCAGAGGAGCGATGACAGACAGGAGGCTTCAGTTCACTTTATCTCTGCGAGTTTGTTTATTTTTCATCATTCTGGGGCCGTGGATGGGAGAATCTGCTGAATTTGATCCTTATAAGATACTAGGAGTGAGCAGGAGAGCGAGTCAACCTGAAATTAAGAAGGCTTACAAGACCCTCGCCAAGGAATGGTGAGTACAAGACCCTCACCAAGGCGTGATGAGGCACCTGCAGCAGGCCACTGCCCCCCCCATACATGTACACATGTACACATGACATTTACACATGTATACCACACATTTAGTAGTCTCTTTTTGTATTAATGTGAAACACTGGATATGCAGGTTTACTATCATTTGTAGGATGATTTTCTGTAATAGCCTCTTAATGATAAAAGGACACCCATTAGAAATTGTTTAATAGTTAGGCAGTAGCATTGTCAAAAGTATCAAAAATCAGGTACTAATCGATACTAAAACTAATATTGAAACTAGATCCACATGTTTCCCAGGTATCGATACTAAAAAGTCTCACTGACAGGAACTAACTTTTCCTGAATTTGTTTATAATGATGTTGAGCGGCATCTGGACAAGTACAAGACACAAAGACTAGAATACACCTATGGACCACTATGAACCTACTGGACTAAACCGGATCTAAACCAGGATTAAATCGGGACCAAACCAGGGACCAAACCAGGACTAAACTAGGACTAAATTAGGACTAACCCAGGACTCATGGACTTACTGCACACTGAGGATTACACAGATATAACACACATGGGAATAGAAAACAAAGTACAACATTTAATGTGGAACATCACAGCGTCTAAAGAAAGAGTGTTTTTATTAGCATTGTGGTATTGGTATCAGTATTCTGTAATTTTCTTAGTATCGATATCAAGTTGACAGCACTATTATGGTGGCTGCAGTTCGTGTCCAAAATAGAAATTGTTTTAGATATGTATTTAGCTTGTTTGTTTTGGTTGTACTTTTTGTCCTTTCCAGGCATCCAGACAAGAACAAGGACCCATCAGCTGAAGACATGTTTATCAAGGTCTCTAAATCCTATGAGGTAGGACTAACACTGTAATATCATAATCAGATCATATAAGACACAACACAAACACAAAAGCCACGTTTGGAATGACTCATAACAATGTTTACTTTCTTTTCTGCAAGTCAAGTATCTTTTCTATCAACGCCTTCTATTGTGTACAGCATATTGTGTGAACTTGTCATAAAGGTTTCAGTTTCTATCTTTATCCAGAAAAAAAATACATTTCAACATTTGTTTTATTCAAACAAAAAGTCTAAAATGAACTGACGAACAAATACAGTTTTTACCGAATAAGACAGAATAAGATGAGGGTTAGCAGTTTGTTTGCAGAATAGTTGTGATAATATTTCTGTCTTGTGTCGTTCCAGATCCTGTCCAACGAAGAGCGCAGAGCAAACTTTGACCGTTACGGGCAGATGGACGAGAACCAGCCGTTCGGTCAGTCTCAGCACCACGGCTTCAGGAGCTTCCACCACAGCTTCTACTTCGACGAGTCATTCTTCCAGTTCCCACGGTAACGATGATGCTTTAAAGAACACTATGGAAAATGCAGATGTTTTACACTGTGTCACTGTGGCCAGAGGGTGGACATTCAGTCAACTCTGTGTTGTTCAAACTGTTCTAATGTAGTTTCCTCATCACAAACAGATCTAGAGTTGTGTTTTGTTTCATTCACACATGTTTAACATTTAGGCTGAGTTCTTCTTTCAAACAGAAAACACTCTGTTCCACCTTGTGATGTCATGTGGTTATGCCATTACAAAACAATAAAAAATAATTATCAAATCATTACATAATTTGAGGAAAATTATCAAAATCAGCTCCACATATCGGCCCCAAAATATCAGCAGAGTTGATCTGCTCTCCATTTCTCTTGATTCTAAACATCGACATTGCACACGACAAACCCATATCCGTCTATTTATTTACTGATGAGAGATTATCATTTTGTTTTTACGAATTTCATGTTTTTGTTCCGGATCAAATCAACCTGAGCTTTTCTCAACAAACGTACTGCAGATTTTTGTTCTTATCACAATGAAATAGACACATCCATCTCCCACCAGTGTCCCCCATCGCCCCCATCGTCCCCCCATCATCCCCCATCATCCCCCATCCCCCCATCGTCCCCCCAATCCCCCCCCATCATCCCCCATCGCCCCCCCATCCATCCCCCCATCGCCCCCCCCATCGCCCCCCCCATCGTCCCCCCATCGTCCCCCATCGCCCCCCCATCGCCCCCATCATCCCCCCCATCGCCCCCCATCGTCCCCCATAGCCCCCCATCGTCCCCCATCATCCCCCCATCCCCCATCGTCCCCCCATCATCCCCCATCGTCCCCCATCGTCCCCCCATCGTCCCCCCATCGTCCCCCATCGCCCCCCATCGTCCCCCATAGCCCCCCATAGCCCCCCCATCATCCCCCCCCATCGCCCCCCATCGTCCCCCCGATCGTCCCCCATCGTCCCCCCATCGTCCCCCATCGTCCCCCATCATCCCCCATCGCCCCCCCATCGTCCCCATCGTCCCCCATCGTCCCCCATCCCCCCATCGTCCCCCATCGGCCCCCCATCCGCCCTCCATCACCCCCCCCCCCTTTTGTCCCCCATCGTCCCCCATCGTACCCCATCGCAACCCCTCGCCCTCCCTCGCCTGTTCTGCATCCATAGATCTGTACTCTGTTTATGACTTGCTCTCTCTCTCTCTGTTCTCTTTCTTTTTTCTCTCTTTTTTTCTCTCTTGTCTCAGGTCTCGTGAGTTTGCAGACAGTAAATACCTCCTCCATCACTCCCAGTTCAACAGTGAGGTTCTTCCAGACAGTTTCAAGAGGCCCTACCTCATCAAAGTGATCTCAGAGTGGTGCTTTGCCTGCGTGCACATCCAACCAGTGTGGAAGGAGACCGTGGAGGAGCTCGAGCCTCTGGGTAAGAGAAGAAGAGAGGGAGGAGAAAGGGAGGAGAGAGGGGAGAGAGAGGGGAGGGAGAGGAGAGGGAGAGGAACCAACCAGTATGGCAGGAGACCGTGGAGGAGCTCGAGCCTCTAGGTGAGAGGAGAAGAAGAAGAAGAGAGGGAGGATGGTACTTCTGGGTAAGAACTGAGAGAGAGGGAGGAAAGGAGTAGGAGGAGAGAAAGACAGGAGGGATGGAGAGAGGTGGAGTGAGATGAACCGTGAATGAGCTGGAACCACTTGGTGAGGAGGGAGACAAGAGGAGGGATGGATGGGCAGAGGAGAGAGAGGGAACACTTCCTTTCTTCAGCTGTGGTCTGTTCAGAGGCTGAGGTCAGAGGTCATCAATTATTCATCAGTGACACTTTATGCTGCAGAAATGAAAAGTGGACTTAAGGCGTCTCTATTTAAATGAGACGTGTTAAGTCCACGAGAAAAGAAAAATATTTATTATTTTATAATGTACAATAAATAAAACAAGTTACATTTTATACATGTATTTATTTAACAAAAAGATCTGGGACTATATTAATCACACGAAACCAGGTCTAAACCAGGTCTAAACCAGGACTAAACCAGGTCTAAACCAGGTCTAAACCAGGTCTAAACCAGGTCTAAACCAGGACTAAACCAGGACTAAACCAGGACTAAACCAGGACTAAACCAGGACTAAACCAGGAGACTTCTATACACAGCTGAGCATGTTTCCTTCTCACACAGATGTTTTAAACTGTCTCATCTTAAACCTCTGTATCTCTGTCTCTTCCTGGTGTGTTTCTGTCCTGTTATTTTAAACTGTCTCATCCTAAACGTCTCTTTACCGCCGTCTCTTCCAGGTGTGGGCTTTGGCATCATAGACCTGGGATATGAGCGGAGGCTGTCGACTCAGCTCGGAGCCCACCGCGCCCCCTCCATCATCGGCCTCATCAATGGCCGAGTGTCATTCTTCCATCAGGCTGTGGTCAAAGAGCATCTCAGACAGTTCATCGAGGACCTGCTCCCAAACAAACTCGTGCACAAGGTCAACACGCTCATCCCATCCCATCCCATCCCATTATAACATTATAATTTAATATGATATAATGGCATCAGGCAAAGCAGAAAGGCAAAGGTATTTATGTTTTGCAGATCTCCGACAGTAACTACGAGTGGTTCCTGGACGCCTGGCAGGACGAAAACAAACCCAGTGTCCTTCTGTTTGACCAGGTCCCTGTCGTCCCACTGCTCTACAAGGTACAACACACAGAGCAGAATGACCCGCTCCAAATGACCTGAGCTACTAGTGCTAGTTTAGTCCTGACGTAGTCCGGCTTTAGACCTGGTTTAGACCTGGTTTAGACCTGGTTTAGACCTGGTTTTGACCTGGTTTAGACCTGGTTTAGACCGTTTTTAGTCCTGGTTTTGTCCTGCTTTCGTCCTGGTTTAGTCATGGTTTAGTCATGGTTTAGATATGGTTTAGTCCTGGTTTAGACCTAGTTTAGATCTACTTTAGTCTTGGTTTAGTCCTGCTTTAGTCCTGGTTTAATTCTTCTTTAGTCTTTCTTTAGTCCTGGTTTAGACCTGGTTTATTCTTGATGTGGTCCTGGTTTAGTCCTGGTTTAGTCCTGGTTTAGACCTGGTTTTGACCTGGTTTAGTCCTGGTTTAGACCTTGTTTAGTCCTGGTTTTGTCCTGCTTTCGTCCTGGTTTAGTCCTGGTTTAGACCTTGTTTAGTCCTGGATTTGTCCTGCTTTCGTCCTGGTTTAGTCCTGGTTTAGACCTTGTTTAGTCCTGGTTTTGTCCTGCTTTCGTCCTGGTTTAGTCCTGGTTTAGTCCTGGTTTAGTCCTTGTTTAGTCCTGCTTTCGTCCTGGTTTAGTCGTGGTTTAGTCATGGTTTAGTCATGGTTTAGTCATGGTTTAGACCTGGTTTAGTCCTGGTTTAGACCTGGTTTAGATCTACTTTAGTCTTGGTTTAGTCCTGCTTTAGTCCTGGTTTAATCCTTCTTTAGTCTTTCTTTAGACCTGGTTTATTTTTGGTGTGGTCCTGGTTTAGTCCTGGTTTATACCTGGTTTAGTCCTTGTTTAGTCCTTGTTTAGTCCTGGTTTATACCTGGTTTAGTCCTGATTTGGTCCTAGTTTTGTCATGGTTTGGTCCTGGTTTAGTCCTTGTTTAGTCCTGGTTTATACCTGGTTTAGTCTTGGTTTGGTCCTGGTTTTGTTCTGGTTTAGTCTTGGTTTAGTCCTGGTTTAGTTTAATGCTGGTTCTCTTCTGGATTAGTTGCTGTTGTATCTTTATTTAAACACATGTAGATATTTTGTGTGACTCTGTTGTGCTTAAAGTCGTGGTGTGTTTGGCCCAGAGCCCATGTCCCTCTGACAAACCTGCCCCTCAGGAAAATTTATTTGAAAAGCCCTGTCATGGACTAATAAACACTAAATACATTCAGATCATCATTATAGAAACGGTACAGCATCTTTCCTCTTGGATAAGTTTGGTTCATCCTGATTCCTGATGTCACTTTTACTTTTGTCCAGCTGACAGCGTTTTCCTTCAGAGGCCATGTGCGTTTTGGATACGTGGATCAGGGCGGGACCCACAACACACGTCTGCTGCGTCAGTTTAACATCAACACATACGCTCCAACCATGCTGCTGTTCAAGGAGGATGTCCAGAACCCCGTGGACATCATACAGGTAACGGGCATGATACAGACTTCATACAGGTAACAAACATCATACAGGTAACAAACATCATACAGGTAACACGTTATCTGTGAGCTATTACAAGTGCAGGTAGAAAAACAAAATAGAGGCTTGAAACGTAACAATATCCAAATGTCACTTTGCAATATCCCCTTGAAAAATGGATACTGTTGTAAGTGATTCTCTCCAGAGACATCAGACTCTTTGTATCTCTATGGTGGAATGTTCAGTAGTTGTCATGGTGACACAATACACACACACATAAGTTTTAAGATGGTCTGAAAACTCGTAAAAAATACAAAAGTGATTTAAACAGCTCGTTTCCAGAAGCCTGTGGTCAGTCCGAGCTCATGATCCTGTTTAGAGTTTGATTTTACACAAAAAGGTGAGCGTGACTCTCTGAAAAACTGTTGGTTAAGGCTAATGCTAATGCTAGCCTGTGACTGTAATATTATTTCAGAGGGACTTGTTTAATAGCACAAATCTCACCTGTTGGAGTTCAGATAGGTCAACTCTTTATGGTCAGATTGTGTTAAAATGAAGCTCAGATTAACTTCTTGAGTAACAGAGCTTCAGACAGAGCAGTGCCTACAGTTGACTTCATAATTTATAAAATCCATCCATCCATTTTCTTCCTCTTATCCGGGGCCGGGTCGCGGAGGCAGCAGTCTAAGCAGGGCCCAGCCTTCCCTCACCCCAAGCCGTTCCCAGGCCTGCCGAGAGACATAGTCCCTCCAGTGTGTCGTGGGTCTTCCCCGGGGCCTCCTCCCAGTAGGACATGACCTCTCCAGGGAGACGTCCAGGAGGCATCCTGAACAGATGCCCGAGCCACCTCCGCTGCTTCTCTAGATGCGCAGAGCTCGTCCCGTGTGACCAAGCTCCTCCCGTGTGACTGAGCTCCTCACTCTATCTCTAAGGGTACGCACAGCCACCCTGTGGAGGAAACTCATTTCAGCCGCTTGTATCTATGATCTTGTCCTTTCGATCATTACCCAGAGCTCATGACCATAGGTGAGGGTAGGAAGCGTAGATTGAGCTAAATTCAGAGCTTTGCCTTTTGGCTCAGCTCCTTCTTTACCACAACAGGTCGATACAGTGACCACATCACTGCAGATCGGCTGCACCGATCGGCCTGTCAATCTCACTCTCCATCATTCCCTCACTCGTGAACAAGACCCCGAGATACTTGAACTCCTCCACTTGAGGCAGAGACTCCCCACCCACCCGGAGAGGGCGCCACCTTTTTCTAGTCGAGAACCATGGCTTCAGATTTGGAGGAGCTGATTCTGATCCCAGCCGCTTCACACTCTACTCAAACCGCCCCAGCGCCTGCTGCAGGTCCTGATCTGATGAAGCCATCAGGACAACATCATCTGCAAACAGCAGAGATGAGATTCTGTGGTTCCCAAACCGGACCCCCTCCGACCCCTGAACCGAACCCCCTCCGAACCCCCCTCCAACCCCTGAACCGAACCCCCTCCAACCCCTGAACCGAACCCCCCCGGCCCCTGAACGAACTCCCTCCGGCCCCTGAACCAGACCCTCTCCGGCCCCTGACTGCGCCTAGAAATTCTGTTCATAAATATAATGAACAGAACCGGTGACAAAGGGCAGCCCTGGCAGAGTCCCACATGCACCGGGAACAGGTCTGACTTACTGCCGGCAATGCCAGAAGTAAGACAGCTCCTGCTCCGATCATACAGGGACCGGACAGCCTTTAGCAAAGGGCACCGGACCCCATACACCCGGAGCACCCCCCAAAGGACACCACAAGGGACATGGTCAAATGTCTTCTCTATATCCTAGGTGTTTCAGGCTGAGGGATGGCTCTGAGTCACTGTTTCTTTGTTCTCTGTGTGTTTCAGGCTCGTGGGATGAAGAAACAGATCATGGATGAGTTTGTTTCCAATAACAAATTCCTCCACGTTCCTCGTCTTGTGAATCAACAGCTTTTCGACGAGCTCTGCCCCATAAAACAGTTCCACCGACGCAGGAAGTGCGTTATAAGAGTTATAATTTACAACAATGATTAGAGTCAAATGAATACTGCCTTAACTTTACAGGAGAGGCAGAAAACATTCACAGCAGCTAGAAAAGTCAAAATAAGATCACTATCTGCATCTACTTATAAAGCATTTTTATCTTCCTTGAACCAGGAAGTGTGTTGTTGCATGCTAATGTTTGTCAGCATTAATGTAGCGACAAAACTCCACTCTGGTCTCTGAGAGCTGTGAAAAGTGTTTATGAACTCATCATGGTGAATAATTGGTATGTTCAGAATGTGTTAAAATCTGACACACAGGGAGGGCATCTGACACGCATGCAGAATAAGGAGATTTTGTGGTTTGTGAAGAAAAGGATGGTACTTTACGATTAGGATTTGTTTGCGATGTTCTTGCAGCCTTATTAAAGTCATATATATTTGCATGTACATTTACTTCACATTCTGCTCTTTTTCTGTGCAGATTCTGTGTTCTGCTCATCACAGACCAGGACGAGTCTTTTGTCTCAGGGAACAAAGCGTTTTTGGATTTTGCGGTGGTGAATAGAAAGGACGTTCTTCGATTTGCGTACGTTTACCAAAGACACCAGCAGCCTCTGTGCCAGGCCCTGCTGCGGAACCAGGCAATGCTCTCCCCCCAGGTAACGCCACAACATGACACGAATATGCAAACAGGGAAGGCACAGGGAAATGAGGCGGTTTGCATCTGGTCCAGTTTGATTCTGGTTTACCCCTTAGTTTAGATAGTGTAGCTTAAAATACATTATGTTTTTCTTATTCTGACTTGGTTTGGCGGGATCCAGTGACGTGCAGTCAGGGGCCGTGCCTCACCCGTCATCACAGAGAAAAAATAAATGAAATGGTTATAGTTATCCAATGACTTGTACTATAAAGTTATTTTCTATTTAACTTTTCAATTTTAATTCTTTTGTTATTCAAAATCACAGAATTTTTACGTTTACCGTAGAAATACTGACAAGAGACGGGCGGTGAGGCACAGGCCGTTTGTGCCTCACATGGACTGACTGTTCTGTAGGTCAGCAGTGACGCTGCTGCTTTAAGCGACTGTGAAAATGCGCCGGGTGAGGCACGTAGTTACCCTGCCTCATGGTAGGGGGCACTCGTGAGCCCAGGGATTCTTGCAACTCCCGCAGAAAAGGGGCCACAAAAGAGTGACAACAAGCTACAATTAGTTCGAGTTGGCAAATCAAGTTTAGCAATCCGTTCACTTTTTTTCTTCATGTCTGGCCCTACTTTTTAAATGGAGGAAGATTACATATTAAAGCTAAAGCAGTTTTCTAAACTGGACTTTCAGTCGAAGCAGGAGGTTATAATTAAAGGAAGCGTCTCTCCCAACGTTAAAGGAGCTAAATGGTTTGCTCCAGACGACGGGACGAAAGACTCGCTCTTTTCAAACAGAGACGTACAAAATGGTAAGAAATTTAATGACTTCAATCCATTGAAAATTGGGAAATCGGAATAAGGATAAAAAACAATACAAAACCAGCTTTTAATTTCATATTATTAGAGCTATTTCATACGGACTTCAGAACTTGAAATTCTTTTTTATTCTGGCCCCAAGTCACTGGGAGAGAAACTGACCCGGGGCCAAATGTTCTGACACCTGGTTTATATGTTTGTGAATCTGATTGTGACGACATCAGTGCCTCACCAGCCACGAACCTCACTGCATGTCACTGGTGGGATCATACCTATGGTCAATATTTATATACTTTGCAGATCAGTTAAAGGTCCAATATCACACAAAAGTGACTCTTGTGATGCTCTGTTTCACCTTGTGAAGTAGTAGTTTTCAACCATTTTAACCGCTCCTTTTACCTTTAGTTCAGTAGAGATAAGTGGAAATTCCAGGGCTGAAATTTAAAATGATGCAAATGATTCTAGTGAAGATGTGTGGAGTTTAAAAACACAGGGGAGCCTTTCCTGTATTACCACATGATGACATCACAAGGTGGAACACAGTGTTTTCAGTTTGAGAGAAGAACTCAGCCTAAAATAAATAAATAAATAAAAAATAAATCTGCAGGGTTTGTGTGTTAAACATGTGAGAATGAAACAAAACACAACTCTAGGTGTGTTTGAGATGAGGACACAATAGAACAGATCAGAGAGTAGTGTAACATGGACTGTGGGGAAGCTGGCCCAAAGTGCTCAAAATAGGAGGCAGATTCAGAATAGTCCCATTTAACTCTATTTATTCAAGGCACCGGGGAAATATTGAGCAGTTATTTACAAAAAATAACTCCTCAACAAAAACAAAAGCAACAGAAATGAACAAACTGAGGAAAAACCCACGTGTACCCTTCCTACACTGATGTCTCCCTGAATTACTAATTGAGGCTTCTTAAATAGCCCGATGCCTACAGAAGCACGTCCCCCGAGCATACACCACCTTCTCCACAGGTGCTGTGGGGAGAACTTTCAGCTTTAGCTGTTACTATTTCTCTGGGCCAAAGTCCCACAACTAAATACTGCTCACAAACATAAACTATAAACACTCACAAGATTGAAACAAAATACATAAGACCTTAAAACAAAAGAAACAAAATGAAGTCAAACCAGTTCTCCCTCCACATGGTCCAGCCCACGACTACAGCCAAGCCCCATCTTTGTCTGGACCATGTGGAGATTCAGGTAAGTAGATTGCATATTGAGCCAATTAGCTAAATTTAACCCAAATAAATAAAATATCTTTAAAGTAACAAGTGTGAGTGTGATGATTAAACTAATGAAAACTAAACAAAACAAACCCGGGATAGTTCTATTCAGTTTATATTGGGAAATTATTGAAAATATTATTGAAACATACATGTGAACAAACAAAATTAAATATTAAAAGGGACAAATATAAAAGGGTCACATGGACCTTTAAGTGTCAGTGGTTAAAGTTGTTGTCTTTCATCTCCCTCTGTCTCATTGTTCTAACCAAAACATCAGAGCAGTCAAAAAACATTCAGTGGTATTTGAGGGAAACTGTGCCAAGAACCAACAAATTGAAGGAGGAAAAGTCCTGACCCAGTTTCATCTTCAGGGACAGAAAACGGATTGTTCAGGGCTTTGGGTCTTTGATCCTGATGACTCCTGAAGACACAGGACTAAACCAGGATTAAAAGCAGAACTGAACCAGGATTGAACCAGGACTAAAGTGGGGTTAAAGCAGGACTGAACCAGGACTAAAGTGGGGTTAAAGCAGGACTGAACCAGGACTCCTGAAGACACAGGACTCCTGATGACTCCTGAAGACAGAGGACTAAACCAGCATTAAAAGCAGGACTAAACCAGCACTAAAGCAGGATTAAAGTGGGGCTAAAGCGGGACTGAACCGGGACTAAGGCGGGACTGAACCAGGACTAAACCAGGGCTGAACCGGGACTAAACCAGAGCTAAACTGAACCAGGACTAAAGCAGGACAATATTGATTTAATATAAGAAACAAAAGTATCAAATGCCTGTATCACATTATGAGCCTCTCAGGACACTGCTCCTCACATTACAGTGTGAAACGTATATTAAACATTACTCTGTGTGTACAGTATATAGTAAACCCTGTGCTGTTCAAACAGGTGGTGATCTTGGAGCGTCGCACGCAGGCCGGTAAAGTGCTGTTCCGCTCACTCAGTGGAGGATGGAACGGGAGCGAGGAGGATAAGTTCAGACTCCACGGAGAAATCGAACTCCTCCAAAAAGACCCGTCATACCTGAGCTCTGACGCAACGCTGCCGCAGCTCAACAATGAGATGGCGCCTGTGAGAGGGGGGCGGGGATTATTTTTGTGCTCATGTAACTGTATTTTAAACTTAAATTTGACCTTGTATTGAACTAAAACAAACATTCACCGCTATATCGGCTCTAACCTCGATGAGCTTCATTCGGAGCTGAAGCTGTGGTGACATCACACTCACAGTCACATTCTCTTCAGACTCTCCTTCAGTGCGACACCGGGTCTCCTGCCCAGTGCATCGTGTGTCTTTTTAAGCCTAATTCAAAACAAGTCAATGAAATTTCCCTGTTTATTCTCAGTTAGTGAAATCAGTGTCCCAGAAGTGGAAGTGTTTTTACATAAATGTTTTGTTACATATAATGTATCATTTCAAAAAACATCTCACTAAGTTCCCTGGCCGACGTAGAAAACTGTAATGCAGCTTCAGTAGTTTTTGTCATGTTTTTTCATTTCAGATTTTCATTATTCGCTGGTTAAACGCTGCATACGATTACTTCATTCAAGTGTATGATGATCTGCTCTACTCAAACTGGTAAGACTCTAAATGGCTTTTTGCAGTAAATGAAAACGCAGAAAAAAATAGAATCTAGAAAAAAATAGAAAACATAGAACAAAAGTTAATAATGTAACTGTGGTTCTATGAATCACAGATGATTGTGGACATCTGTACAAACCAAATCGAAGTAGAAATGACAAAATCTTAAATATTTATTATTTATGTACTCAGACATATACTGTTCTTGTGTCCTTGGGCAAGACGTGGCAGCTCCATTGGATGTGATAGTGAGCGGGGGCGACAGTGACTCAGTTGGTAGAGCCTTAACCCCCCCCTGCCTCCACTGTCTGTGTACACAAGTGTATGAATGTGTGTGTGAATGGAGGAGGCAAATCAAATTGGCTCACTGATCAAAGTTAAATCCCATGTAGTAGTATAGTATGTATAGTATTTTAATAGCATTTCTCCATCTCTTTGTTGCATCTCTTCTTCAGGAGAGAGATGATGCCGATTCTGTCCCTGATCTTCTCTGCTCTGTTCATTCTGTTCGGCACAGTCATAATCCAGGCCTTCAGGTCAGTTCATTACATTTACACATTTAAACCTATTCAAATGAAAATGTAAAATAAGTTTATATCACTGTGTCTCTTTCCCACAGTGAGCCCGGAGAGACCAAACCCCAGAAACCAAAGCCCAAAGAGCAGCCTCCTTCCCCAGAGGACACAGGGGACAGAGGCAGCACGTCCAGGTGAGTCCACTACAACATCAGACAGAATTTAGAGATAAAATAATGTTACATCTGGTACAAGTAAAACAAATCATCAAAACTATTATTCAAGGAAAATAAGTCTAAAATATGTAATGTTTGAAAACATATCTATAAAAGATTAAACCTAACCCTGTCTCTGTCTCCTCTCTCGGTCTCCTGTCTCCTCTCTCTGTCTCCTCTCTCTGTCTCCTGTCTCCTCTTTCTGTCTCCTGTCTCCTCTTTCTGTCTCCTGTCTCCTCTCTCTGTCTCCTGTCTCCTCTTTCTGTCTCCTGTCTCTTCTTTCTGTCTTCTGTCTCCTCTCTTTCTCCTGTCTCCTCTCTCTGTGTCCTGTCTCCTCTTTCTGTCTCTTGTCTCTTCTTTCTGTCTCCTGTCTCCTCTTTCTGTGTCCTGTCTCCTCTTTCTGTCTCCTGTCTCCTCTTTCTGTCTCCTGTCTCCTCTTTCTGTCTCCTGTCTCTTCTTTCTGTCTCCTGTCTCCTCTCTCTGTCTCCTGTCTCCTCTCTCTGTCTCCTCTCTCTGTGTCCTGTCTCCTCTTTCTGTCTCCTGTCTCCTCTTTCTGTCTCCTGTCTCCTCTTTCTGTCTCCTGTCTCCTCTTTCTGTCTCCTGTCTCTTCTTTCTGTCTCCTGTCTCCTCTCTTTCTCCTGTCTCTGTCTCCTCTCTCTGTCTGCTGTTTCTGTCTCCTGTCTCCCTTCTCTCTCTCCTCTCTCTGTCTCCTCTCTCTTCCTTTGTCTCCTGTCTGTCTCCTCTCTCTGCCTCCGTCTCCCCTCTCTGTCTCCTGTCTCCTGTCTCCTGTCTCCTCTCTTGTCTGTCTCCTCTCTCTGCCTCTGACTCTGTCTCCTCTCTCTGCCTATGTCGCTGTCTCCCCTCTCTGTCTCCTCTCTCTGTCTCCTGTCTCCTCTCTCTGTCTCCTCTTTCTCTCTCTTACTCTGTCTCTGTCTCTATCTCTTGTCTCTGTCTCTGTCTCCTGTCCCCGTCTCCATCTCCCATCAGCCGTCCTCCTAAGAAGGACTTTGTGGAGGTGACGGAGCTCACAGACGTCACTTACATCAGTAACCTGGTGCGTCTCAGACCCGGACACATAAACGTGGTCCTGGTTCTGTCCGACGCCTCCAAGAACGTTCTGCTGCGGAAGTTTGCCAAAGAAGTCTTCTCCTTCTCTGGGTAAAACTCAGGAAAACAGCACTCACCTTTAAACAGATGTGCATAGGCCTGTCAGGATAGATTTAAATCCACGTTTTATTGTTAAAGTGGCTCCGTGACATTTTTAAACCCCATGCGGATCACTCGGTCTTAATGTTTGAAATCATTTATCTCATTATTGTGGATGAGATTAGATTTGTTATTTATGTTTTAAAAATAAGGTTCACATTTCAAAAAGACTGAACACATCCATTTTATGTAGAATAAGACTATTTACTTATTTTGTTTTTTGTGAAGGAAATGGTTTAAAACTTCAAAAATGTGAAATTTGCTAATCACCTCCATTCACTTTGCAATTCCAATTTGAGATTAATCATGCAGCAGTAAGAATACAACTTTGAATAGGCTAATGATGCAAATGATGCTAATGATGCAAATGATGCTAATGATGAGTGAACACTGTTATAACATGGTGTAGTCGACTTCCATCCCCTTTAAATAACAGATGTGCAAAATTGACTTTTTTGAGCTGATGTTATAACACTGCTTGATTTATTATTAGTCCTCTCCCCCCCGAGTCCCCCCTCACGCTCCCTCAAAGTCCAGCCCCTCCGCGTCCTCTCCCTTGTAGTCCTGTTCCCCCAAGTCCTCTCCCTTGAAGTTTGCTCCCTCGCGCTCCCTCCAAGTCCGCTTCCTTCAAAATTGAATTTCAGTTTTGTGACATTAGAGGTAAAAGTGCGGATGTCTCCTGTGCTGTTTTTAAGTCCATTCATCACAGTCTGAGCCTTTCTGCATTCAGATTCCGTTCATTGCACCTGTGTGTTTGTGTTAGCATGTTGAAAAAAGTTGCTAACCCTTGTTGTTGGATGTTTATTAAATAATAATTGCCCCTCCTGCCAGTAGATGATGTCAGTTCAGTTTTTGCACTTCTATGAACAAGGTTTCTGTTGTCAGAGGATAGGTGCTGCCATGATACAAAAGTATAGATACTAAGGAACAGACTCGATACCGATTCTCGATACCATTATGATAATAGTTTCTGTCCTGTCAATGGGACTTTTTTAGTATCGATACCTACGAAAAATGAGTCTTTCTTGTTTTGGTGCTCGTTTTTAAGTTCTAAAACGTGACAGGTTCTCAAGAGAATGTTTTTATATTAACAATACAAATCATGCCTTATACATCCTCTTTAAATCTCTCTTCTCTCTGTAGGACCCAGACCCTTCACTTCTCCTTCTTAAACTCAGACAAACATGGCCGCTGGATGCCGACGCTGCTGCACTCGGCTCGCTCCGATGATCTGGACCCAGAGGAGGAATACTCAGACTTCACCGGACACGTTTTGGCTCTGAACGGGCACAAGCGCTACTTCTGCCTCTTCAGACCCGTGTTCACCGGAGACCAATCCGCAGACTCCTCCCTCTCCGACGCTTCCGTGTGCTCCCGAAAATCCAGATCCAGGGCCAGGTCCAGCTCCAAATCCCGATCCCGGTCTCATTCGCGGGAGGAGGGCGTCTCGAAGAGGGGGTCTGCCCGAGCCACCAGTATAGAGCTACACCATAAGCTCGACAGACTGGGGCTGTGGATGGAGAGGCTCATGGAAGGAACTCTGCCCCGGATACACGTCTCAGCCTGGCCCCAACTGGACGAAAATGCAAACTCCTCAGCCAATCAGAGCTGAGAACATGCAAAAGTAATATTGGCGACAACTACGACGAGTTTGCAGCTGCGCTTTTTTGCTTCTGACACTGTTTTAAAATAGGATGAGTCTGATAAGGTTTATTTTAACTCACTCCAATGTGAATACAACAAGCATCTGGTTCACAGTTAGTGCACATGAACATAGTCTGAAGGCTGTAGCTAACACCCACAACAGGGATTAGGTTGGCAAACAATGTTACACTTTCGACTAATGGAGCGTTAGACTTTCCCAGATCATCAATATTTCAAATCTTTGACACAAAACACTAAATATACATGTTTTTGGTTGCCAGTTTATGTATTTTCAAAAACAGGGTTAGGGTTAGGCTATAATAGGACTGAAGCGGGACTAAAGCGGGACTAAAGCGGGACTAAAGCGGGACTAAAGCGGGACTAAAAGCGGGACTAAACACCAGGACTAAAGCGGGACTAAAGCGGGACTAAAGCGGGACTAAACGGGACTAACACCAGGACTAAACACCAGGACTAAACACCAGGACTAAACACCAGGACTAAACACCAGGACTAAGCAATGTTTTGAACACTTAAAGAGGGGGTATTAAAAATGGGCTACAAAATCGTTTGTTTTTTTGTTTTGTTTTTTTTATCTTTCTTCCATGTTCTAACGCTGTCCCCTCATCAAAAACACGCCTGAAGAGGTTTTAGATGTCATCCATGCATGTTTGAGTAATCTAGAGATCTCTCCCGTGCCCTGTTTAAACCTTTCTTGCCTTTCTTTCTTGATATATAGCTTTTTCAAAAAATAAAAGGAAAAGTGAAACATGGTACTGTAACACAGTGGTATTTAGAAGTAACACTCCTCTTTAATATTTAGAAGTCAAATACTCCTCTTTAATACCCCATAGAAGTAAATACCTCCTCTTTAAGTTCTACCAAACAAAAGCTGCTTTACCTTAACTTGAGAACCACGACTTTACATGAGAATTTCAAACTTTGCATAACTCCTTTACTCTTTTATTATAAGTTGAAGGGTCTGTTAGTGAAACAGTTAAAAACAGTTTGCTCAAAATCGGCATTATTTATTTATAGAACGTGAAGAACGAGATATAATTTAATTAGTAATAAAGTTTTTGCTGATTTAAAGGTCCATGTGACACTGTTCTCTGATCTGTTCTACTGTAGTTTCCTCGTCACAGACCTGGAGCTGTGTTTTGTTTCAGGTTTGTATCATATTGGACCTTTAAATATAAACCTAACACTATGGGGCGCCATGGAGCAGCTCGTCCCGGTCTTGCGTCTTAGTTTAAGTTTGAATAGTGGCTTATTGCCTTTTGCACTGAAGTAAAATATTTATTTGTTGATTTTTAGTTCAATGTTTAATTTTTTGTCTAACAAAAACTGACTGCTCAAGAAACATGGTCAGAGCCTAATGTTACAGCGGCATGAAGTACACGGCTGTTTGGACTACTTGAGATGATTGCCTTGTTTTTAATTTTGGTACGAATATTGATACTTGAATCCTCATCCTCCTCCTCCTCCTCTTCCTCTTCTTCATTGACTCCAGTTTAACTAGACATGCATGTAAACGACCTCAGATCCTGTTTTTACATGGACCAGCTGAACTTCTGTACCTGTTTCCAAATGATTTGAGTGAAAATATGTGAAAACAAAAGAACATCATGTGACAAATGAAAGGGATGTGTTTAAAAAGTTTATTTGAGATTTGTTCAAACTTTTGACCAGTGTAAAATTATTAAAGTTCTGTTTATTATTGCTGCCTAATAAATATTTTATTTACAACAAAAATACTTTGAAATTGTGAAGTTTCTTTTGGTGTCATTAAGGAAAGATTTACAGGTTAATAAACTGGTCCAAACTAGGATTAAACTAGGATTAAACTCGATCTAAACCGGGACTAAACCAGGACTAAATCACCTTTGACAGACACTGACCACGTCGTTCTAGGAATCACAAATTCAGTTGCTTTAAATTTTATTTAAATATTAATAATAAACATTTTCCAGGATTACTGTAAATTTACATTTACAAAATTTCTTCAGGTCTCCAAAAATCCAGCACAAAGATGGCAATGAAATATGAATCTGTTTGTTTTCAGTCAAGTGCACAAAACATGTGACATTAGTACAAAAATATTGACTTTTAAATACATCTGCCTCGTGTGATCTCGTTAACGTGGTAGTTATGTTCAGGAGGATCCAACATGACGTCTGGGTCGAGGTCAGTGGCCGTTTTGGATCTGCAGTTTTTTCATGGACAGATCCTCAGGGCCGAAGGAAACGGGAAGCAGCTCATCCACGGTCAGCTTCAGGTACGAACCGTCTGATTTGGTCAGATACACGTCCCAGTGTGCACCAAACTACAGGACGGTCAAAGAGGAAGGGTCAGAGGTCAAAAAAGAAAGGTCCAAGTAATGTCACCAAACTAAAATCTCAAACTTTATTTCAATACGAAGGAATAAACTCGATTCTCAAAACTGTAAACCAGGACTAAACCCAGACTAAACCAGGACTAAAACTGGTCTAAACCAGGACTAAACCAGGTCTAAACCAGGACTAAACCATGTCTAAACCAGGACTAAAACTGGTCTAAACCAGGACTAAACCCGGACTAAACCAGGACTAAAACTGGTCTAAACCAGGACTAAACCAGGACTAAACCAGGACTAAACCAGAAGTAAAACAGGACTAAACCCGGACTAAACCAGGACTAAAACTGGTCTAAACCAGGACTAAACCAGGACTAAACCAGAACTAAAACAGGACTAAATCAGGACTAAACCAGGACTATAAGTGGTCTAAACCAGGACTGAACCAGGACTAAAACTGGTCTAAACCAGGACTAAACCAGGACTAAACCAGGACTAAAACAGGACAAAACCAGGACTAAAACTGGTCTAAACCAGGACTAAACCAGGACTAAACCAGGACTAAAACTGGTCTAAACCAGGACTAAACCAGGACTAAAACTGGTCTAAACCAGGACTGAACCAGGACTAAAACTGGTCTAAACCAGGACTAAACCAGGACTAAACCAAGACTAAACCAGGACTAAACCAGGACTAAAACTGGTCTAAACCAGGACTAAACCAGGACTAAACCAGAAGTAAACCAGGACTAAACCGGGTCTCAACCAGAACTAAATCAGGTCTAAATCAGGTCAACACATCAGTAATCTGACAACAGACTAAATCTTAATACTTCCTCCTGTTTTACTGTGTGGTTGGTCAGACTTGTCCTGTTGTCAGATTGTGAAGTAAAAGCTTGTTTTGACTCTGGACTTTGGTTCATCACAAACATGGCTTTGACCTTTGACCTTTGCTGCTGGACAATGTTTCACAGCTTTATATAAACTGACCACTCATTTACTCTGTGTGGGGCCAGAGCGAGGATGCACTGCACAAACAGGGTGAACTTGGGCTGAACTCAGGCTAAACTCGGGCTAAACTCAGGTTAAACCCAGGCTAAAGACAGGCTAAAGACAAGCTAAACTCAGGCTAAACTCAGGCTAAACTCAGGCTAAACTCAGGCTAAACTCAGGTTAAACTCAGGCTAAAGACAGGCTAAACTCGGGCTAAAGACAGGCTAAACTCGGGCTAAAGACAGGCTAAACTCGGGCTTAAGACAGGCTAAACTTGGGCTAAAGACAGGCTAAACTTGGGCTAAACTCAGGTTAAACCCAGGCTAAAGACAGGCTAAAGACAAGCTAAACTCAGGCTAAACTCAAGCTACACTCAGGCTAAACTCAGGTTAAAACCAGGCTAAAGACAGGCTAAACACGGGCTAAAGACAGGCTAAACTCAAGCTAAACTCAGGCTAAAGTCAGGTTAAACTCAGGCTAAAGACAGGCTAAACTCGGGCTAAAGGCAGGGTAAACTCAAGCTAAATTCAGGCTAAACTCAGGCTAAACTCAGGTTAAACTCAGGCTACAGACAGGCTAAACTCAGGCTAAACTCAGGCTAAACTCAGGCTAAACACAGGCTAAACACAGGCTGAACACAGGCTGAACACAGGCTGAACTCAGAATAAACTCAGAATAAACTCAAGATAAATCAGACTAAACTCAGGCTAAAGACAGGCTAAAGACAAGCTAAACTCAGGCTAAACTCAGGTTAAACTCAGGTTAAACTCAGGTTAAACCCAGGCTAAAGACAGGCTAAACACAGGCTAAACACAGGCTGAACACAGGCTGAACACAGGCTGAACACAGGCTGAACACAGGCTGAACTCAGGCTAAACTCAGAATAAACTCAGAATAAACTCAAGATAAATCAGGCTAAACTCAGGCTAAAGACAGGCTAAAGACAAGCTAAACTCAGGCTAAACTCAGGTTAAACTCAGGTTAAACTCAGGTTAAACCCAGGCTAAACACAGGCTAAACACAGGCTGAACACAGGCTGAACACAGGCTAAACTCAGAATAAACTCAGAATAAACTCAAGATAAATCAGGCTAAACTCAGGCTAAAGACAGGCTAAAGACAAGCTAAACTCAGGCTAAACTCAGGTTAAACTCAGGCTAAAGACAGGCTAAACTCGGGCTAAAGACAGGCTAAACTCAGGCTAAACTCAGGCTAAAGACAGGCTAAACTCGGGCTAAAGACAGGCTAAACTCAAGCTAAACTCAGGCTAAACTCAGGCTAAACTCAGGTTAAACTCAGGCTAAAGACAGGCTGAACACAGGCTAAACTCGGGCTAAACTCGGGCTAAACTCAGGATAAACTCAGAATAAGCTCAGAATAAACTCAAGATAAACTCAGGCTAAAGACAGGTTAAACTCGGGCTAAACTCAGGCTAAACTCAGGCTAAAGACAGGCTAAACTCAGGTTAAACTCAAGCTAAACAGGCTAAACTCAGGCTGAACACAGGCTGAACACAGGGTGAACTCGGGCTAAACTCAGAATAAACTCAGAATAAACTCAAGATAAATCAGACTAAACTCAGGCTAAAGACAGGCTAAAGACAAGCTAAACTCAGGCTAAATTCAGGCTAAACTCAGGCTAAACTCAGGCTAAAGACAGGCTAAACTCACGCTAAACTCAGGCTAAAGACAGGCTAAACTCAGGCTAAACTCAGGCTAAAGACAGGCTAAACTCAAGCTAAACTCAAGCTAAACTCAGGTTAAACTCAGGTTAAACTCAGGTTAAACTCAGGCTAAAGACAGGCTGAACTTGTGCTAAACTCGTGCTAAACTCAGAATAAGCTCAGAATAAGTTCAAGATAAATCAGGCTAAACTCAGGCTAAAGACAGGCTAAACTCTGGCTAAACTCAAGCTAAAGACAGGCTGAACTTGTGCTAAACTCGTGCTAAACTCAGAATAAACTCAGGCTAAACTAAAACAAAACTCAAGCTAAACTCAGGCTAAACTCTAAACTAAAAGGGCTGTCAAAAGTATTGAAAATCAGATACTAATCGATTCCAAAACTAGTATCGTTTGGAATCCCATTCCAAACGATACCATTGACAGAAATGAGATGAATTTAAAGCCGTACTGGGCAACATTGTTATGAAAGCAGTAACATCTCCCTGGAGAAAAGCAGGTGGTGGACCCTCCAGCAGAGACACAGACGAGTCTAAACTGGTCTAAAGTACACGTGACCTGAGCTCATAAAACGTGTGAATAAACTAATAAAGTCCAGCGCCCTCCTCTGGTAAACATGTAGATCAATGTTTACAGAGCCCCGCCCCCTGAGTGTGATGTAACTGCAGACACAAAACCAACAAACCTCTCTCATGAACTGACGACAACCTCCACACGGAGAAATGAACTGTTCACACAGGTCACTGAAAACAAAAACATCAGTAGAACATGTCCACACAGAGAACGAAGAGAGAGTGAAGACGAAGTGTAAAGATGGAAGTGTGACGTCACCCACAGGCTCCAGGCAAACGGAGCTCATCGAGGCAGGAGTCATGTAATGTTCATATCTTGATTTACAGACACAATAGTGAAATAAAAACCCCAGGATCATGTAGAGGATTAATACAAACATTTAAGACCAAAATGATGAGTCTGACAGCAGCAGGTACAGAGAGAGAGAGACACAGATTTTACATAGAAAGTGAATTGGAGCCAGAGTTCGATGGAGCAGGAAGTGCGCCCATGATCACTTCCTGTTTGGAACGCAGCGGCTAGCAGGTTAGCTATGTCCATTTATATAAACAGTCTATGGTTCTGTCTGCATCTAATTATATAGCATTTTATAATACAAACATCACAAAGTCTGCGTTAGCATGCTAAGTGTTGTTAGCTTTAACGTCACAGTAGTGCACAGTGGTCTCTGAGAGTTGTGGTGAGTCATTAGGATGTTCTGATGCATAAGGTCAGAGAGGAGGAACTTTTTTGTTTTTAAGAAGAAAAAATCAGATACAGAGACTTTAAAAACACAGTTACACGAGTCGTAAAACTGGTCTCTCAAAACACAAATAATATGATAATACTGATTTATCTATGAGTCAAATCAGAGCCCAGTTTATCTGATCTAATGGTTAAAGCCCCACTGCGTAACATTTCATACTCATTATGACCTCACTTTGGTTAAACGCGACTGGACCTGAGTCACGAGGAAGTGATGAAACGATGAAACGTTCAGACTTACACCAGAGTGGAAAGTTTCCTCGGTAATGCAACAGAATGTAACTCAAAGCTCCACTGTTACGTTTTTGGTGGAGGCTCCTGTCTCTGTAATGTTCCACGGTTTGACATTAAACTAATATCACAAACAGACCTGGACTTGTGTTTTGTTTCATTCACACATGTTTAACAAATAAACCTGAAGATTTAGGCTGAGTTCTTCTCTCAGATTGAAAACTCTCTATTCCACCTTGTGATATCATCATGTGGTGATATAAGAAGTGCTCCACTGTGTTTTTAAACTCCACACACCTTCACTAGAATCATTTGGATCATTTCAGGAATCCAGGAATAGCCACTTATCTCTACTGAACTAAAGGTAAAAGGAGCTGTTAACTTGAAAACTACCACTTCATGACATCACAAGGTGTAACAGAGCATTTTGATCTTTGGAGATGTTACAGACTAAAGTGCTACTCAAACATGTGTGAATGAAACAAACAACTCACGGTCTGTTTTAGTGTTAGAACATTAGTTTTGTGTGATATCTCCACGTTTCATGTCATTTTGTTTGTCATTAAGATAAAATAAGAGGTAAAACAAAAACATTTCCTCCAGTAAAGTTCCGCAGTGAGACTTTAAAGCGTGTGTTTACCTGGAAATGACGATGGCTCTGAAGGAGCTGCAGCCCTCGGACACGGCTTTGGCCATGGCGTTTCGCTCGGCGCACATGCCCAGGTTATAACAGGCGTTCTCCACGTTACAGCCTGTGAAAAGACTCACAGTCAAGTACAGCCACTGGTACTACTGATACTTTGATACTGGGGTCTTCTGCATGTATGTTTATGGTGAAATGTTCGGCAGTTACCATGGAGACACATGTACACATTAGCAAACACAGACAAAAAGTGTTTAAATTGTCTGAAAACTCAAGAAATGTTGGGATTTCACCATTTAGAACAAGCAGCCTGCGCAGGTCAAAGGTCAGACACTAACGACTGTTGGACTGTGCGATTTGAACAATAAGTTTTTCTTGTATCCATGGTGATGTTTCTTGGAGATAGCTATGTTAGCCAGCTAGCCCTGGAAAGCTACAGGTATTTTCCAACAACAACAGTGTAACAGTCTTGCCCCTGGAGGCCGCTGTGACGCTGTAGGACACAGGAGGGACACAGGAGGGACACTTTTGTCCTGAGGGCTATTATTACTGTTTATTTGTCCCTCGGGACAAATAAACAGATTTTTACTGATACAATGTGATGATGTCATAGATGGGAGAGGGGCCTGGATAATGCTACGAGAGTTTTGCTGTTTTTGAAATAAATCTCCAAACTTCTGCTTCTCAGATGTTGAATCTTCTTAGTATTAGTTATTATTTGTCTTTGTCTTTGTTTATTTACAGACCTGTCTCTGCTTGGACCTGTCCCTGTCCCGTCCCTGTGGTCGTTGAACTTTCCCTGTGTTCAGTGAACACCTCTCACATGTGACACAGAAACAGCACAGACACGAGTTGGACCTAATGTAAACACAGGGTTATTCACAGATGCATCATGGGAGTTTAAAGGGACATGTTGTGTCCGTGTTGTCATAGTCTGTGTGTTGTTTTTGGCTCCTGCAGGTTTGAATAGTCTCTCTTTTTCTGCGTTTGTCTCTCTTCTCCCTCCACCGTCCTGCCAGAGCTCTGCATTTACTCCAGAAAATACCTCCTTATTTTATCTCTTTGACATGTAAACAATGAAATTCTGTTTAAACCAGTGTTATTGTGCTTGTTTCTCTATGGTTCTCATTTCTTTGGATCATTCTGTTATAATTTACACATTTTAAATCACAATATTCATCTAAAACCACTTCAGAAAAGAAACAAATCCACTGACTTCAGAGTTAGAAAACTGTGGTGTCCAGTGGGAGCTGATGTCACCGTAAACGTCATCACAACAAAGAGCAACAAATACTGTCGGCGCCCCCTATGGACAGCTGCACATCACACTAGAGCAGCACATTTTTATACATTTGTACCAAAATCACGACATGACACTGCCGAATCCACTGCCGAGTATCACCGATTAAGAAAATAAAACTGGAGAAGGAAGTGCGGACATCACAGTGGGCGTGTCCCAGTGGGCGTGTCACAGTGGGCGTGTACCAGTGGGCTAAATCCAAATGCAGCTTCAATCTTCAATGAGAAGAAACGACTAGAACATGGAGAAACATCTGAACAGACTAAACAGTTTGAACAGGTCTGATTTAATATAAAATAGCAGTGACAGCACATCTGGTCTAATCCAATGATATAAATACATATCTCTTCACAAAGTCTTTTCATTTTGTTGCTTATAAAGAAATTACCCTGATCCTGAGGTGTTACCTGTGTAAATGTGGTGGTCAGTGGTCAGCAGAGCTGCTCCCACTCTGAACTGGCTGTAGGGGCAGTACGCACGACTCTTCGCTTTATCTGCTTCAGAAATCATCTTTTTCAACATTTCCTCCGTCAGAGCCTCGTCTCTGCGAGGAGCCTGTCAGAGCCTCGTCTCTGCGAGGAGCCGTCAGAGCCTCGTCTCTGCGAGGAGCCGTCAGAGCCTCGTTGTGACTCTTCAGGCTCGTCTTCATCCTGTTCACTGCCTCCATGTCTGATCTGCTCTTCAGATTTAGGTCAGTGTGAGTTTGCTTTGGGTTTTAAACCAGGAGGGGGCGGGGCTAGAGCAGAGACAGCCAATCAGAAAGGAGGGTGCGGTGATAACGTCATGGAGGAGTTTTGGTTGTTGCAGGTTTTGTCTGAGACGAGACATGAGTGAGTCAGCTGTTTAGTAACTCACTTAAGTGTACGAGGCACAGCAGTAGAAATAGTAACAGGAGAAATAGTTATAGTACTAGTGGCGGCAGTAGTAGTAGTGGTGGTAGTAGTAGTAGTAGTAGTAGTAGTAGTAGTACGAGGGAGATCCCAGATACTTGATGCACTCTGATATGTTTCTGGTGGGGTCTGGTGGATAAGTTTAATGCCATACTGTGGAACATTCCGGTCAAACCAATCACATCTCCATGGAAACAAGCAGGTGGCAAACCCTCCAGCAGGGTCTTGTTTAACATGAAATGTTCCACAGTTTTCACGGCCCCCTCTCCACAGATCTGAGCTGTAACTTGGTCTAGTGTTGTCATGTTACTAAAATGTCAAACTACAATTTTGATACTAAGGAACATACTCGATACTCAATACTGATACCACCATGATAAAAACCCTCTTTATTCAGACACTGAGCTGTGCCACATTAAATGTTGTACTTTGTGTTCTATTCACATGTGTCTTATGTCTGTGTGATCCTCAGTGTGCAATGGGGTCATAGTGGTCCTTGGTCCTTTTTAGTCCTGGTTTAGTCCTGGTTTAGTCCTGGTTTAGTCCTGGTTTAGTCCTGGTTTAGTCCTGGTTTAGTCCTGTTATTTACCCAGGACAGTCCCAGGTCTGTACATGTTTCTAGTGTCGATCCCATGGCATCGGGAGTCGGACCCAGAACCTTCTTGCTTTAAGGAGGAAGTGCTTTCTGCTGAGCCTCTGTGCCACACTGCGGAACATTCCAGGCAAAGAACATCTCCAAGGAGGTACGCGGACGCAGACCCCTCTAGAAAAGTCTCATAGTACATATTTAAATCATGTTTTGGTTGTTTTGAAAGATGGCCAACATTCTGTGTGTCCTGTACTTCCACCGACTCCACTCTCCCGCTCAAAACAGGAGTGTGTTGCCCAAAGGCACAATAAAAGTCTGTGCTCAGAACATGTTTAACCATCAGCTGTACCAGTGTGTAACCTGAATCACTCCCTGTTCAAACTCTGACCTCAGACGACTTTTGAAAAGGAGCTGAACCTGTTTCAGTTTGTGTCCTCAGGTTCTGGGCAGGTCCCGTTTGTCCTGGACTTTTGATGAGACACCAACAGCCTGAAGGAGGAATGCACTTGTTTATTTATTAATTTATCCATCTACAGCTGGATCCAGAACTTTACATGCACGATATAAATATGTATAAATAATATAAAAACATACACTTTTTTTCTCTCTGTCTAACATGAAATCAGACCTGTTTTAGGTCGGTTTGGATCAACAAAATTATTTCTATTTGCTAAATGCCAGAATAATTCAATTTATTTTTGTAAAGCTCAAAATCCCTTAACGTGGTGGAGGGTTTGAGCCTGAATGATCCTGGAAGCTATGATGTCGGGGCTTCATGCCCCTGTCAGGGTCACCCCTGGACGGGTCAGAAAAGAGCAGTTCTGAAGCTTTCCATGACAGTTACATCACCCTGACAGTTACATCACCCGGACTGGTGTTACCGGGGTCCACCCTGGAGCCGGGCCTGCGGTGGGTGCTCGCCAATCCCACAGGGCCCGGCCAGGCTCAGCCTGAAGGGAGGACGCGAGGCCGTCCTCCCGTGGATCCACCACCTGTGGGAGGATCCATGGAAGGCTGGTGCAAGGAGATCTGGGTGGCAGTCAAAAGTGGGGGCCTCGGCGACTGGATCTCTGGACATGGAGACAGGCTCTGGGGACATGGAATGTCACCTCGCTAGGCGGAAGGAGCCTGAGCTTGTGCAGGAGTGTTACCGACTAGATATAGTCAGCCTCACCTCACCTCACCTTGGGCTCTGGAACCCAACTCCTTGAGAGGGGCTGGACTCTCCATTTCTCTGTGATCAGGAAGAACGGCCTCCCTGATCTGAACCCGAGTGGGGTTTTGTTATTAGAGTTCTGTGCTAGTCACAGTTTGTCCATAACAAACACCATGTTCGAGCACAAGGGTGTCCATCAGTGCACGTGGCACCAGGACACCCTAGGTTGAAGGTCGAAGATTGATTTTGTAGTTGTGTCATCTGGCTTTCGGCCGCATGCCTTGGACGCTCGGGTGAAGAGAGGGACCGAGCTGTCAACCGATCACCACCAGGTGGTGAGTTGGATCTGCTGGCGGAGGAGGAAGCCGGGCAGACCTGGCAGGTCCAACTGTATCGTCTGGGTCTGCTGGAAAATCTGGTGGAGCCCGTTGTCAGGGGGGTCTTCAACTTGCACCTCTGGGAGAGCTTCTTTCTGATTCCAGGGGAGGCTGGGGACATGGATTCTGAGTGGGCCATGTTCTCCACCTCTATTGTCGATGCGGCTGCTCGTAGCTGTGGTCGTAAGGTCTGCGGTGCTTGTCGCGGCGGCAACTCCCAAACCTAGTGGTGGACACCGGAAATAAGGGATGCCGTCAGGTTGAAGAAGGAGTCTTATCGAGCGTTGCTGGCTTGTGGGACGCCTGAGGCAGCTGACGAGTACCGGCGGGCCAAGCATGCCGCGGCTCATGCTGTCACAGTGAAAAACTTGGGGTTGGGAGAAGTTCAGAGAGGACATGGAGGAGGACTATCGGACGGACTCAAAGAAATTCTGGCAAACCATTCGGCGCCTCAGAAGGGGAAAGCAGTGCTTTATCAACAGTCTTTACACTGCGGGCAGAGAGCTGTTGACCTCGACTGGGGATACTGTCGACGGAGGAAGGAATACTTTGAGGATCTCCTCAATCCCACCTTCAGACTCATCCATCACCCTGGCTGAAGTCACTGAGGTGGTTGGCAAGCTCCTTGGGGGCAAGGCTTCGGGGGTAGACGAGATCGTCCCAAGTACCTTAAGTCTCTGGATGTTGTAGGGAGTGTCTTGGCTGACACATCACTGCAACATCGCATGGCGGTCGGGGACAGTGCCTCTGGACTGGCAGAACAGGGTCGTGATCCCTCTGTATAAGAAGGGGAACCGGAGGGTTTGTTCCAGTTACAGGGGAATCACACTCCTCAGCCTTCCTGGTAAGGTCTATTCCAGGGTCTGGAGAGAAGAATCCGTCTGATAGTCGAACCTTGGATTCAGGACGGGCAGTGTGGTTTTCGTCCTTGTCATGGACCACTGGACCAGCTCTACACTCTCCATCGGAGTGCTTAATGGTTCATGGGAGTTCAAGGCATTCAACCTTGTCCTTCGTGATGTCCTTTGGAAGATGCTCCAGGAGTATGGGCCCTTTGCTAAGGGCTGTCTAGTCCTTGTATGACCGGAGCAGGAGCTGTGTTCTCTGCAGTAAGTCAGACCTGTTCTCGGTGCATGTTGGACTCCGCCAGGGCTGCCCTTTGTCACCGATTCTGTTCATTGTATTTATGGACAGAATTTCTAGGTGCAGTCAGGGGCCGGAGGGAGTCTGATTTGGGAACCATCGCTGCTGTTTGCAGATGATGTTGTCCTGATGCTTCTTTGGACCAGGACTTGCAGCACTGGGGAGGTTTGCAGCCAAGTGTGAAGCAGCTGGGATGAGAATCAGCTCTTCTGAGACCAAGGTCCTCCACCGTAAAAACGTGGCTTGCCCTCTCTGGGCGGGTGGAGAGTTCTTGCCTCAAGTGGAGGAGTTCAAGTATCTTGGGGTCTTGTTCACGACTGAGGAAAGGATGGAGCGTGAGATTGACAGGCATATCGGTGCAGCATCTCTAGTGATACGGTCGGTGTTGTGGTGAAGAAGGAGCTGAATCAAAAGGCAAAGCTCTCAATTTACCTCAGTCTACGTTCCTGCCCTCACCTATGGTCATGAGCTCTGGATAATGAAAGGACAAGATCCCGGATACAAGCGGCCCTCCACAGGGTGGCTGGGCGCTCCCTTAAGGATAGGGTGAGGAGCTCAGTCACACAGGAGGAGCCGGGTCCACCAAACAGGATCATAGGAGGGCATAGGAGAATAATAAGTGAAGGATTTTTTTTTAAGTTTTCATGACTTTCTTCAAAGTCAGAAGTTTTCATACATTTCATTAGTATTTGGTCCCATGGCTTTTAAACTTTGTGACTTGGGTCAAATGTTTTGGATCCTTCCTCGAGCTTCTCACAGTTTTGGCCTTGTCTTTTTATGCAGTGTCTGTAAACTTCTGGTTTCAGCAGTTTATAATCTAATGTAATAAAGTTTTTTCCAGTGTATTTTACCCCTTTCGTATCAAGACCCACTTTTTAGGTTAAGTTTACACTTTAATATCCCCACAGTGAAATGTGTCCTCTGCATTTGACCCGTTCTTCAACTCCCAGGACCCATCTGCTCCTGTGACTCGGCTCGGTCAGGACCTGAGCTGGACGATTTTACCTGTTATGCATGTTTTTAGTTGATGGAAGGAACCCACTGAGACACAGGGAGAACATGCATACCTCAAAACCCAGGAACTGAACCCAGAACCTTCTTGCAGTGAAGCGTGCAATCATTCTCGATTATCAATGTGTAATACAAAACTGTGCAGAGAGAAAGCATTGTTTTAGATCAGCATTTTAAGCTAACAGCACATAGCACATGGATCAAAATTAATCAGAATTGAATTTGTTAAAAAACATGTAGGGCTCAGTGCTGTGACCACTGCAATCTCAAGTACTATGTGACATCACGCATTACTGATTTGATTAAAGTCGAGTTTTTCTGATACAAACACCTGGCTGCAGGGGGCGGTTTGAAGCATGGATACCTGTTGGGCCAATCACATTGTTCCTCATATCTCCAGACCCCGCCCCTCCTCCTCCCTCACTCTGCCCTTTAGTCTACCCCATCTCCACCGCAGCAGCAGAACCACCATCCTCCTCAGCCTCTCTATCTCCTCCTCTTCAGCTCCACCTCTCTTCTTTAAAGATTACACTAACAAAAGAGACAGCAGATGGTTTGAATAAATATTGCTCTTTATTTAGTACACATCTTTGGGGGGATTAGCAAATATCAGATTGAGCTGGGTCCCATAATATATATATATTTTTACATTAACAAAGCTCTCACCAAGTAGCACAGACAATTTGAATAAAAATATAATAAAGTAGAAGATTTATAATGATGGCTGAGGTCTTCTGGGTAGTCCCAGTTTCGTCTGGGTTTAGTCCTGGTTCAGTCTTGAATTAGTCCTGATTGAGTCCTGACTGAGTCCAGGTTTAGTCCTGGTTTAGTCCTGGTTTAGACCTGGTTTAGCCCTGATTTAGTCCTGATGTAGTCCTGGTTCAGTCCTGGTTCAGTCCTGGTTCAGTCCTGGTTCAGTCCTGGTTAAGTCTTGATTGAGTTCAGTCCTGGTTTAGTCCTGGTTTAGTCCTAGTTCAGTTCTGGTTTAGTCCTGGTTTATTCCCGGTTTAGTACCGGTTTAGTCCTGGTTTAGACCTGGTTTAGTTCTAGTTTCAGTTCTGGTTCAGTCCTGGTTCAGTCCTGGTTTAGTCCTGGTTTATTCCCGGTTTAGTACCGGTTTAGTCCTGGTTTAAACATGGTTTAGTCCTAGTTCAGTCTTGGTTTAGTCCTGGTTTAGTCCTGGTTTAGACCTGGTTTAGTCCTGGTTCAGTCCTGGTTCAGTCCTGGTTTAGTCCTGGTTTAGTCCTGGTTCAGTCCTGGTTTAGTCATGGTTTAGTCATGGTTTAGTCCTAGTTCAGTCCTGGTTTAGTTCTGGTTTAGACCTGGTTCAGTCCTAGTTTAGTCCTGGTTTAGTCCTGGTTTAGTCCTAGTTCAGTCCTGGTTCAGTCCTGGTTTAGTCCCGGTTTAGTACCAGTTTAGTACCGGTTAGTACCGGTTTAGTACCGGTTTAGTAGCGGTTTAGTCCTGGTTTAGTCCTGGTTTAGTCCCTTTTTAGTCCTGGGTTAGTCCCTTTTAAGTCCTGGTGTAGTCCTGGTTTAAACCTGGTTTAGTCCCGGTTTAGTACTAGTTTAGTATCGGTTTAGTTCTGGTTTAGTTCTGGTGTAGGCCTGGTGTAGTCCTGGTTTAGTCCGGATTTAGTCCGGATTTAGTCCTAATTTAGTCCTGGTTCAGTCCTGGTTTAGTCCTGGTTTAGTCCCGGTTTAGTCCTGGTTTAGTCCCGGTTTAGACCTGGTTTAGTCCTGGTTCAGCCTCGTTCATGGGTCTGGATCACCCATCGGATCCAATCCACAAAGTTCTCGACTCGGGTGTAGACTCCGGGGTAGTAGGCGTAGGCACAACCGATGCCCCAAGACACGATGCCCTGCAGTTTACCATTACATATGAGAGGTCCGCCCGAGTCGCCCTGGCAACACAACAACAACATCAATAACCACATGAACAAACATCCTAGTACAACGTCTGTGTAATTCCTCAGCTGTTCAGGTATTTTGCTGTGGATCACCACAGCAAAATACAAAGTTTAAGTCTGTCACTGGACAAATTGTTGTAGGAGTGAAGACGTTTTGCTGCTCGTCCAAGTCTCTTCTTCAGTTTTGGTCAGATTACTCCGGGACACTGCCTTATATCTGTCTGAATGAGGAGCTAACTACACTGAAACTGGAAACAGCTTATGTCTCCAGTGTCAGCCTTAACAACCCTATTCAACCTTTAATGGCCCTCCTATTGTTCTCTTTTGTTTCTTTTTGTCTGCTTTGGGTCTGAAGATGGAGTTATAGATGGGGGACAGATGATGTCTGAGGATTCTCTTTCCAAACAAAAATACCTTCTTTAACTCTCCTCTCAAACCATTTCTTTTCTCTGGCTCAGATCTGAACCTCACTCTCTTCAAAGGAGTGGTTAGTGTCTTTGAGATGGAGACGAACAGCAGACTGTGGTCCTGAGCTGGTCTCTCTCAGTGTTGGTACATTCTCTTATGGAGTGTCTGTTTAGTTTCTCCAGTGTAAGGCTCACTGCACGATTCACTACACTGAGTGGGGTAGACACATTACTTTGTTTGTGTCTCGGCGTTTTGTTCTTTGGTTGAACCAGTTTTTGTCTTAAAGTGTTTGTGGGTTTAAAATAGTCTGGAATCTCAAACTGTCTGAAAATTCTCTGAAGTTTTTCAGACATGTCCTCTGTGTAAAGTTCGGATTCCCTGTTGTCCTGTTTTTTGGTTTTTTTTTTAGCTCTCTTAGATCTACCGAAGGCCCATTTTATATCTCCACAAGCTGCTTCAGACAGATATAAGGCAGCGTCCAACGGTAATCTGACCAGTACTGAAGAAGCGACTTGGACGAGTTCACTCCTTCAACGATTTGTCCAGTTGAGAGATTTAACCTTCGTATTTTGCTAAAAGAGTGAAGACGTTTGGCTGCTCGTCCAAGCCGCTTCTTCAGTTCTGGTCGGATTACTGCTGGACACCGCCTTATATCTGTCTGAAGGGACGACTTATCTACACTGAAAGTGCAAACACCTCTTGTTTACACTTTCTGTTTGTAGGCCAGGTCTGTTGAGCTACGCTTGTGCACTGTGTATCCTGGCTAGCTCTATTGTTTTCTTTGTTTTCTTTGGAGCAAACGTGATGAGGTGTAACTCTGTACCACTGCAAACTGTTTAAAATGAACTAGTTCTGGAAATAGGTTGTTGCTAATCTGCTTTAGATAAACTCATGATTGACTTAAACCATATCGTGACTAAGGAGAGATGAACAGGTTTAAAGTGTTTTAAAAACCTGAAGAATCTCATGAGACTCCCATTACGCCTCTCCTCCCCCAGCTCATGTCCCCATCTCACCCTCACCCAAAAGTGGGTCAAAATTGTCCTGCTTTTCCATCATTTTACTAAAGATTTTGTTATTTTTTTCTAGTTTTGTGAAATAAAAAAACTAGTATTTATGCAGAAAAAGTACAAAGAAACAGTGTACTTATATGAAGACAGGTTGAATTATGAATTTAATCAGGTTCAACACTCGTGAATTCTTTCAGACATTTCATGTTAAAGTACAAGACTGTGACATCATCACAGTCTAGAACACCCAGTGGCGCCCTCACCTGGCAGGAGTCCTTCCCGCCCCTCCACGACCCGGCACAGATCATGTTGTCCGTCACTCTGAAGTAGTAGAAGTACCAGCAGTTTGGGAAGAAGTCCACCTGGACGGAGCGCAGTACCGGAGACAGACTGTAGGACCAGAGCGTTGTCACGCCCCACCCCGACACCGTGCACTGAGTGCTCCAGCCCAGGGGGGGCTGCCCCACGTCAGGGAGCGGGGCCAGGCCCACCGCCGGCGACAAGACTGCGGGACGGTCCAACTGAGGAGAGAGAGGGGGAGGGAGAAGGGGGAGAGAGGGGGAATCAGAATAATCTACTAAATGTAGTGGGGTTGTCTGCTTTCCCCTGCTGTCCTTGAAAGCACTCCTGTGGGCTCCACCCTTTACCCAGCCCTTCTAGTTAGGGACTATTTAAGCCACCTCTTCCCAATATAGCACTCTCTTTGGAGCTGGCGGGTCGAAGTCTGGAGCAGGAAGGCGGATTTTGAGGTGGAGGGCTGTCGCTATCGAGTTGTACTGGGAGGGTTTAGCAGATTGTTTCTCGTCGGAAGGTAAATGATTGTGATGAAGGTAAGTTGCTGTCAGTTTGTCCCTGTCAGGCTAAGAGCGCTTTTTTGGTGGGAATCGCTTTAGTGGGAGCGGGGAGGAACATGGCTGAAGCTCTGCTTGGGAGCACTCCGTGGCTGCAGGTGGGTCGCCCTTTCGGTTGCCTTACCGGGCTTGCGGGCTATTGTGCATAACAACCCGCCACAAGTACTTCTCTGAAGACTAGGGGGGGAGATTAGTTAGATAATTAGATAGGTAGTTAGAGGGACATAGCTGCAGTGACCCCTTGCTATTAGATAGCTAGCATTTAGCCTGCCACTTCCGCCGGCTAGGTGGCGTCTGTTGCCATAGAGATGGATGAAGTGGAGGAAGGGAAAATGTCCAGGAAAAGAAAGGGAAGTCATGGGGGTAATGCTGCTCATGGAAATTTTAGTGATGGTAATAAGGGGGGAGCTCCTACTGTTAAAATTCAGAGAGTGAATGGAAATAAAGAGCTTTGAATCTTGAAGTTTGTGAGTGGACATGGCTTCAGCTCAGTTAATCCCATTCGTCTTGCTATGGCATTGAAAGATGTTTTGGGGGAGGTCAAGAGTGCCCAGATTTGGCAGATGGGAAGTTGCTTATTGTTTGCTCTTCAGAGGCCCAGAGGAAGAAAGCTGCCTCTCTTAAAATGTTGTGTGAAAAGCAGATTGAAAGTTTTGTGCCTGTGACTAAAGAAGGGCTCAAAGGAGTTGTGTATGGGGTGTCGCTTGAGATGACAATGGAAGATCTTGTGAGTGGAGTTGAAAGGGCTAAGGTTGTAGACGCTTCGGGTGTTTAGTGAGGGCGTCAGGAAGAATACGACCACAGTGGTCTTGACTTTTCAAGATGAGTCGTTGTCTGAGAGAATCTGCGTGGGCTGTTTGGCGTTTAGAGTGCAGCCATATAGAAAAACCCCGCTTAGGTGTTTTAAGTGTCAGCGATACGGGCATGGTTGCCGCGGTGTGTCAGGGGGAGCGCAAGTGCGGAAAGTGTGGGGGTAACCGTGAGTTTGCTGAGTGTAAGGAGGCGACGCTTAAGTGTGGCACTTGTGAAGGCGGCATATTGCTGGCAGTAGGGAGTGTGAACACTACAAACAGGCTGCTAAAGTGCAGAGTTACAAGGAGGCTAATAAAGGTGTGACTTACGCTGATGCTCTTAAACATGTGAAGCAGCAGAGTGCCCCCACTAATATGTCAGCTGTAGCGGGGGACTCTGTAGTTGTGAATACAGTGAACTTTCTGGGTTTTATTGCCGAAGTGATGTGTGGTTTTAAAAAAGCAAAAAACAACTCTGATATTGTGCGATCTGTGGCTGAGAGTGCTGAAAAAATCTTGGAGTCCCCGGGTCGATCCAGAGTACCTGTACAATTTGTTTTTTGGAAAAGATAAAACACAGACTGGTGCTGCTCCAAAACCTCATGATGAGGGTGGTGGGCCTACTTAATCTTGTGATGATGTTCCACTAGGAATGGGGCGATACTAGAATTTAGAATCGCGATTATCACAGTCAAAATAATCGCGATTAACTATATCATCGCCATAATTATAAATTTTTTTAAACGTTCCGACGGCCCAGGCCTACTTTACAACTCTACAGAATGTACATGTACTTCTGTGTCACCCACGCAAACAATCTACACATCAAATGAAAGTTACAGCTCGTCTTTTCGTATAAACAAACAATTTTCACCTGCGATCACCACAGAGCTGACAGGAAAGACGGTTTTACAGAAAAGCCAAAAATGTGGATTTGGACTTAACTCACCTTTGAGGCTCTGGTTCTGTCAAACATCAACATATTCCACAGAGTTGGTCTCATTCGTTTCGTACAGATCTAGAGAATATAATCCACTGAAGAAATCATGTCCACAAAATAAGTTAGATCCTCCATGTCGAAACTGCTGCAGGAAAGTATTCCACACGCGAAATCTGCTCCGTCACTTTTTTGTAGGGATGGGCGAATGGAGCATCGTGAAGCATTGACACCTCAGTCGCATTATTGTCTCAAATGGTTCGACGTGTCTGAGGCCTTGAAGAAACACTGACCTCTAGTGGACAAATTTAACCATTGCAAACCAGCACACAACCCATGATTTAGGAACCCAAAACTCTATTTTCTATTTTATTAGAAGTCATAAATAGTATATATTCTATTTTGAACATTTAAAAAAATTACAACAATTTATATATCACATGTTTTTATTAAGAAATAGAAGTTTTGTGTGATCCCAAACCATGGATCGCTTTTTTTCATTTGTAGATGCCATCGAAAATGAAACAAATGCACCACCAAAATCACCACTAACGTCACACAATACTCTGCACTACCCAACATTTTTCAGAAATATTGGTGCATCTTTTATACTGAAGCAGTTTAGCGCTTGTCAAACCACGGAAGTGCGCTGAACACTCTGAAGCACTTTGAACCAATCACAGAGCGGAACATTCGCTGAGCCAATGAAACGCTTCGATTCACTGAAGCGACGGACACGCAAAGCGAACCGGGAGGGGGAGGGACCGACACTTCGACACTTCGGTCACGTGAGCGGCTGCTGCGAGACAATCTCCGAGGCAGAGCTTCAGAGCAATTTGTTTCAGAAAGAGCGAGACAAGCTCCGTCTCATTTGCCCATCACTACTTCTTTGCATTTCTTTGGTTGATTCCAGACATAATAAACTTAATACAGCGCCAACTTTCTTCCTCAGTGATAAACACACGTGTTAGCTTCTGATTGACACCAGTGTTGTCCAATAAGGTGGAGGTTGTGTCACTGGAGCTGCAAACAGCCAATCAGTGCTACATGTGACTGAAAGTTTACGCCCCACTCTCCCCCGTGTAGAATCAACCAATCACATCACACACGTTTAGTGACATTTTCTCCTCACAGCCAATGAGCAGTGAGCACGTGTGTGACATGCCGAAATTTTCCGTAAACAAACAGACTTAAACGAGTAAATGAAGCGTGTTAATGCGGCGCATTCTAGGCGCTGTTGTTTTGCTTCTAAACATGATGAAACAGACAAAACAGACAAAACAAAGGAAGTACGAGGACACTGGATGTTTGTACAAGTTAAACTAGAGGCATCTCTGACCCGGAGCGGTTCGTGTCAGAGTGAAGAGACTGTGACTCAGGAGGAGAGGATGGCTGTGTTTGATGGATTGATGCTGTTGTCGATCGGTGAGCGAGGTTTATTCTGCTATTGACATGATTGTAGGTAAATATATATGGTGTGTGTCTGTGAAATGCTGTTTAGCTACGACACACGACACAATCTACATTCAATAGTTTATGTCACTTACAATGAATATTTTCAGCTCAGTTTGTCAAACAATGCAGGATGTTTGTCTCGTAAATGCGCGTGCAAGTTCCTCGTGTTTTGCCCACGGACCCGCAACTTTTTTTCGAAAAAAAAAAAAACCAAAACGGTTAATCAGGACCCAATTTTTTTTTTTAAATCGCGATTAACGATATTACCATGTGTCATCCCATCCCTATGTTCCACTACTTTCAATGGAATGCGCGGAGTCTCATAGCTAATAAGCAAGACTTAAAAGGGTTTACTGGGGCATTTAAAGAGTCACATGTGCCGAAAATGATTTGTATACAAGAGACTTGGTAAAGCCGTGCTTAGATTTTGTAATTCCTGGTTATGTCTGCCTGCGTAAAGATCGAAATTCCTCTGGTGGGGGATGTGCTATGTTTATAGCAGAAGATGTCCAATATCGCAGAGTAAATACTGAGTTAGAGCTAGAATGTGTAGTGTCTGAGATCTGGACGACCACTGGAAAGCTGTCTGTTATAAACTTTTACAACCCTTGTTTAGTTTTATGTTAGTTCTAACATAGCTCAATTAGAACATGTAATGGAGCAAGTACGACCCCCAGTTCTTTGGACTGGAGATTTCAATGCGCATTACCCATTGTGGGGTAGTGGAAGAAGGGACTCAAATGGGTCAATATTAGCAGAGTTTATGGACAGATTTCATTTGGTAGTTATGAATGACGGGAGGCCAACAAGGTTTGATATAAGGAATAAATCTACATCCTGTATTGACTTGACTTTTGCCTCAGCTGAACTTGCAAGGTGTGGGGAGTGGGATGTGGGATACTTGGTAGTTATATCATGGGCAGTGACCACTATCCAATCTTGAGCAGATTTAGTAAAGGACTTCAGGTGGAGGAAGTGGGGACATCTAGTGGGTTTAATTTTAAAAGGGCTAATTGGGATAAGTTCAATGGGTGTCTGGCAGAGAGGGCAGATGATTTGAACAGTGGGAGAATTGCTGAGGAGTACTGTCAACATCCTTAAAGAAGCAGCTGGAAAAGCAATTCCAAAGAAATCTCAAAGGAAAAAGAAAAAATGGTGCCTTGGTGGGCTCAAGCATGCAGCGATGCTATCAGAGCTCAAAATGAAGCGTATAGGAAGCTGAAGAAGTATCCAACTGATTATTATGCTATAGAATATAAGCGATGCAGAGCTCAGGCTAGGAGAACTGTTAAGAGGACCAGGAAAGAGAGTTGGCAACAGTACTGTAGCAGGTTGGGGGCTCGAACTCCAATTAAGAAGGTGTGGGGAATGATACATCGTATGGCAGGTATTAATAAAGGAGTGTCCATTCCTGTGCTGAAGGAGGATGTCACAGTAGCTGTAGATAGTGATAGTGATAGATAGTGAGCTTCTGGGGAAAACTTTCCAGAAAGTCCATAGTAAAGACAATATAAGTGAGCAAGCAATGTTAATAAGGAGTCCCAGCTCGGATCAGGAGGGCTATAAATTAAGATTTAGCTATGATAATAGTGATGTAATTAACCTTTTCTTTTCTATGAAAGAGCTGAAGAGGGCGATAAAACAAGGGAGGCACACGTCGCCTGGAAAGGACGGCCTGGGGTACGAGGTATTTCAGCACTTGGGCAATGACATGCTGGATGAGCTACTGTGCCTGATTAATACTATATGGGCGGGGGGACAGCTGCCTAAAGACTGGAGGCATGGTGTCATTGTGCCCATTGTGAAACCAGGTAAAGACTCAGCGTGTCCTTTGTCTTATAGGCCAATAGCGCTGACAACTGTATTGTGTAAAATCATGGACAGGATGGTAACAGATCGGTTGGTTTATATGAAAAAAAAAAAAGGGTATTTAACACCTGCCCAAAATGGTTTTAGAAAAGGCAGGACCACAATGGACTCCGTGATAGTACTCGATGATGAAATCAAAAAAACAACTTATAAATCGTGAAGTTGTGTTGACAGTTTTTCTGGACGTTGAAAAAGCCTATGATATGCTTTGGAAGGAAAGCTTGCTCATTAAACTATATGACGCAGGTATTGGGGGCAGAATGTTTAACTGGATTAAGAGCTTCCTGAGTGGATGAAGTATACAGGTCCGAGTTGGGGGATGTTTTTCTGGGACATATAGTGTGGATAATGGGACCCCACAGGGTAGTGTAATCAGTCCTGTCCTATTTAACATAATGATTAATGACATGTTTAGTGCTTTGGGAGACGGGTTTGGGGGGTCTTTGTCTGCCAATGACGGTGCTCTTTGGAAGAGGGGAAGGAACTTAAAGTTCCTTTTTAGTCAGATGCAGTCAGCGATTGATAAAGTCCAGGGATGGGCAGATAGATGGGGGTTTAGACTGTCAGTGGCTAAGTCCAAATTTGTCATTTTCGGGAAGGAAAAAGAATATTGGGTGTCATAATTTGAAAATGTATGGAGAACGTGTTGAGAGAGTGCGAGTGTTAAAATTCCTTGGTATATGGATGGATGAAAAATTGACATATGGAGAACATGTCCGGAGAATGGTGGATAAATGCTGCAAGGTTATAAACATAATGTGGTGCTTTACTGGCTCAACTTGGGGTGCAGGAAGGGATGTGCTCCTAATGATCTGTAAGGCAATGATTCAGTCTGTGTTTGATTATGGATGTGTAGTTTATGGTTCTGCAGCCCAGTCGACATTGGCAAAGTTGGAAGTTGTGCAGGCAAGAGCACTTTGATTGTGCCACCGGGGCCATGAGAACGACATAAATTTCTGCACTGTTGGTGGAGTCAGGTGAAATGCCTTTGACCCTGCGACGAAAAAAATTGGCTTTCAATTATTTAGTGAAACTAAAAGGGGCTGAAAAATCACTGCTGTCCACCCGAGTGCTAGAAGAAAGCTGGGAGTTTAGTCAGAGTGTAAGCAGAATTAATCGATACAGCTTATTACAACGTGTAAGGGGAAGTTCTGGGGAACTTGGAGTTGAAAACAGGGAAGTTGTGGCTCCGGTGCACTGGCCTATGATTCCACCGTGGCTGTGGCATGAGCCTGATATTTATTTGTCAATAAAGAAGCTTGCCAAAAGTGGTTGCAAGGGAAATCTGGCACCCTATGTGAGAGTTTATCTCAGGAACCAGTGGGAGGGTATCACCTAAATATACACAGTGTCATGATCCACGTGTTACTGTTATTTTTTTGCCTCCTGTGTCCTTCTTCTCTCCCTCCCTCACCTGTCACTCCGGAGCTGGGCGGAGCCCTGCTCCTCCTCCACGCACCTGCACCTCGTCAACCCTGATCAGCACCACCTGGGGAGAATAAATGGGACCCACGCCTGTCATTCGGGCAAGTCAGTCCGCGTGACAACGTGAATACTCTGCCTTGCTTTGGATTTCTGCATGTCTTGTTTCTTGTGTACTTACCGGATTTTTGCTACTCCTCCAGACTCGTGCTCCCGGATTTCTCCTAGTGATGGTGAGATGAAGCCCCATGAAGCATCAATACTTTCAGCCAACTGTGCCGGCACATGTACCGGCACTTCATAAGGGTTCATTTACTCTATAACGCCATCAAGAGGTCAATAAAATGTACTACTATCTAGTTTCCACCTCAGCGCCATCAATTGAACAAATGAACAAAACCAGTGATAGGACCACAGTGAAACACATTAGAAATAGGACTGCACTTGTGTTACTTGTAGTAGTGCTTCTAATTAAATAAACAGAATTAAACCCCAATATTTTTCATTAGTTTTTTTTTTTTTTTTTTTAAGTAGTTTCTCTAAAGACTCAGGACTAACGCGGTTCCGCTTTTTTGTGAGGATTTCTCCTGCTTTGGAAAAAAAATCCTCTCACAGGCCCAGATGAAGCTGGAGTCACAGGTTCATGAGGCCAGTGTGAAATTCAATTCAATTCAATTCAATTTATTTTTGTAGAGCCCAAAATCACGACAGCAGTCGACATTTGGAAACTTATTTCTTTGCTTTCTCCAGTGCTGCAGTGGCTCCTCCTCCCTCATTTTATAATTACTATATAAGACAAACCTTGTTGGGAGTGATCGAGTCAAAGTTCTCCCTAACAGGGAAAAACTTTATTTTTGTCACTGGTTCCATCATTTAAACACTCCCAGATAAAAAACAAACACCAAACACAAGATGTGGGTCGACTCCAGTGTGTTTCTCTGTGTCTTATATTTCAAATGACACGCGGTTCACGCCAAACCAGCAAAACACTTCTGAATCAGTCACGTGGTACAGTGCTTCAGGAAGGTTCGAACGTCATCGCTCACGTGATCAAACCACGCTCCGAACCACACTTCACCTGAATTTTTACTGATTACTCGAACCACACTTCGAAGTCTCGACACAGACGTAACATCACTAATTTCTCCTGCTCCTGTGCCTCTGGTCCTGCTCCTGCCTCCCGCCTCGCTTTCCCGGTATAGTCCTGCCTTGTCTTGTCTTCACGCTTACCTGCACTCTGATCACTGCTCCTCGCTCCTGGCTCCACGTCCTGCTTCTCCGACTTGCCTACTCCTCGTTCCTGGTTCCACGTCCCGCTCCTGTGTCTCCGGCTCCCGTTTGCCCTGTACCAGACTTTATTGATCGTATATTTTGCACTACTGTAAATAAACACTGTTAAACCGCTCCTGGTCTGCATTTTGGTCCGCATCACCCCACATTACGACACACAGATGGATCTAGAGACCCTGAGCATAATAAAGTGGGGTTTGGCTTTTGGGTTCCCCAGTTCTGTACTCAACAAAGTCATCGGCTCCCAGATATTTCTTTTTTTTTTTCTGCTGAACTGATTGCAATTCTTTGGGCATTGTGGTGGATGGAGGAAGTAGGAGTTAAAAGTTCAGTAATTTGCACTGATTCACTGTCAGCGTTGATGGCCTTGGAAGGGGGTGAAGGAAGTAAGGGACGTCCTGACGTGGTGAATGAAATCCTAATAATGGTGCATAAACTTGAGTTAGCTGGTTTTGATGTGGGGTTTTTATGGGTTCCAGCTCATGTTGGTGTTGAGGGAAATGATGTTGCAGACAGTCTTGCTAAGGCTAGTCTAAAGAAGGCAAAAATACAGCTCAGAGTACCTCTTGGTAAGATGGAGTGTCGTTCAATTATACAGGCCAGTATTAAAAAGCAGTGGCAGCAAAAGTGGGATGGTGAAACAAAAGGGAGACGGATGTATAGCATTGTTTCAGCAGTTAATGACACTTCTAGGCCCGCTCTCTCACGCCAGGATGACATTAAACTGACACGCCTCCGATTAGGCCACTGTGGGTTGGCTAGTGGGCTATTTCTCATTGGGAAACATGATGATGGTTGTCGTGAGTGGTGTGAAGTTTCTGAGACTGTGGTACATGTTGCACTGTCCAGTATATAGTGCTCAGAGAAGAGACATGTTCAGTGGGTTTTCTAAGTTAGGACTTAATAACTTTTGAGGACAATATTAGGACATGGAGCTTCCCCCAAGAAGAGGGTTCAGTTGGTGACTTGTTTTCTAATACAAATGGGGTTTATTACAGAATTTAGGGAAGAGCAGCTCTGGCGTCCTTTTCCTTTAGGCGAGTATTCGCCACACAGTATAAATCAACATGAAATCTCCTGACCAGCGGAGGGAGCAATGCACTAACCGTGCCTAGTCTGCCGGAAATCAACCACAACAATATGGCACTCTTTGCTGCTGCTACACTGTCCGCTGCTGACTGACTGACTTTGGTTGATTGTGAGGTATGAAAGAGCCTCTTAATACATGGCTTAAATTGTAAGTTTAATTTCATTAGTTGTCCTGCTCTGCAGTGTTGGTCTGGGAGAGTCAAACCCATGGCAAATCTGCGACAGAGCTGGTTTAATTCCTGCTGGGCTTTAAAAGGCGGTAAGTTGGTTGTAAGGGAGAAGGATATAACAAAGGTGAGCCTTTGTTAGAGATTTTGTTCTTATTCAGGGTAAACCTGCTGCTATTTTTGCATCAGTTTTGGATTTTGTTTTGCATCAGTTTTGGATTTTGTTTTGCATCAGTTTTGGATTTTGTTTTGCATCAGTTTTGGATTTTGTTTTGCATCAGTTTTGGTTTTTGTTTTGCATCAGTTTTGCACTGATGCCGTTTTGCATTATCAGCAGGTTTTAAAACTGGATCAAGTCTAATTATTTCGTTTTGTTTCAGCGATGCTGGGTGCCTTCTGGTGGTTGGGCTATAGGCACATTGTTGAGGTTCCCCACCTTCGCATGTGATTTAGTGACTGGGATCACGAGTTTAGTTTTGTGCACTTTTCATTTTGCTGTGCCGTTTGCTGTGTCCACTGAGGTGAGTCTGTCCCCTGGGCGCCCCCTAGATAGTCTGCTCACCACTGGTGGCCCCAGCTAGCTTATTTTGTTTTTGGCAATTTTAAACTGCCTTTTTGTTTTGTTTTGTTTTACTCTTAGGCCTATTTTAATTAGAAATTTGATGGAACCGATTCCACTTTTTGCAAAATGAGTACGACTATTTCATTTTGAGTACTCCCTGTTCCCGAGTGTCGATATCAGACATTATTTTTACAGAGGTTAGATCACAGTGGTAAATCTAATTCATTTCAAAGGGTTTTTATAGTACAGTATATCCACTTTTTCATCTTAGAACACAGTACTTATACTCAAGGCTGTTTTAAATTTGTGCGTCACTGTAGTTTGGGATCATTCCAATATCATTTATTTGAATAAACACCTAGATATAATATTTACACTCTGTCTTTGGAGACTGACTTTGGAGAGCTAACTGTTGAAGGGCTAACTGCTAAAGAGCTAACTGCTAAAGAGCTAACTGCTTACGAGCTAACTGCGCTCCGTTCTAACTGCTGATGAACTAACTGCTAAAAAGCTGACTGCTGATGAGCCACACTGTCCAGTCTGGGCTGTGTTGTAGATGTTCTGTGTTGTACATGTTCTGTGTTGTACATGTTCTGTGTTGTACATGTTCTGTGTTGTACATGTTCTGTGTTGTAGATGCTCTGTGTTGTACATGTTCTGTGTTGTAGATGTTCTGTGTTGTACATGTTCTGTGTTGTACATGTTCTGTGTTGTACATGCTCTGTGTTGTACATGTTCTGTGTTGTACATGTTCTGTGTTGTACATGTTCTGTGTTGTACATGCTCTGTGTTGTACATGTTCTGTGTTGTACATGTTCTGTGTTGTACATGTTCTGTGTTGTACATGTTCTGTGTTGTAGATGCTCTGTGTTGTACATGCTCTGTGTTGTACATGTTCTGTGTTGTACATGTTCTGTGTTGTACATGTTCTGTGTTGTACATGTTCTTTGTTGTAGATGTTCTGTGTTGTACATGTTCTGTGTTGTACATGTTCTGTGTTGTACATGTTCTGTGTTGTAGATGCTCTGTGTTGTAGATGCTCTGAGCTGTTCCTCTTTTTAAAGCTCTGCACTTGCTCCATTCAGTCCATACATTTGTCAATTACAATAAGTTACAAAATGGACCAGTAAATACGTTAGCATGCTACTTTGGTAAACACTGCTGATATCTGCTGTGAACTATAAAACCTGTGGAATCCTAAATATTTGTACAGGTCATGTGACGCAGGACAGTTACATCTCTGTGCACATGGTGGCACTGTGGAGCTGCAGGTCTGTGTAAATACCTTGATCATCATGATGTCGCTGTCGAAGGTCTTGGAGTAGTAGTTGAAGTGACGGATGAGGGTGGCCACTCGAAACACCTGCTCCGTGGCCTCCTGCTCGTACAGGTTATGTTTGCCCAAAGCCACCAATATCACCACAGGCCTACAGTACACACAGTACATAAATACTGCAGTTTAGAGTACTTTACTAGGGTGATTCATTGTCCAGTGACACTCATCTGGTCTTATGATAATTTATTTAAAGTCTTTCATTCTTTTTTCAGACCAAGGTGAGTCACATGGACTGAGACGGAGCAAACAACATCAAACAGAGGACCATGAACATCGAGATACAGAAACGTGGACTTTAAACCGGGACGAGGAGCCTTTCTACTCTCACACACCTGAGATACTGTCCTGAAGAAGTCGGACTGCACATGGCGCTGTGGTCCTGCCTCCACCAGGAGGATGACAGAGCCACAATCAGCTGACCACACACATCACAGTGACATCACGTGACCACTCTGAGGCGCTAGTGAGCAGTCCAAACTGTCAGGTATGAAAGCAAACTAAACCTTGGTCTGGAAAAAGAATCTGTTCAAATATTACGATTCAGCTGTGACCTTTGAACTCTGTAATGTAATACTACCATTCACCAGACAGGGGCACTGTATCAATGCTGCTATCTGCTCCCATCTGTGTCACATGTCACTAACCTACAGAAGAGTCAGGCCAGACATGGGCAAACTACGGCCCGAGGGCCACACACAGCCCTTTGGGCTTATTAATCCGGCCAAACATGACCGAATTAAATATTAAAATAGGTAAGAGTAAAACTTGTTCAAAGTTTTTCTGTGTTTATTTAACTGAAATTTTATAAATGTATTATTAATTTAATTAATGCATTTGGAAAACAATTTGTACGATGAGCCTTTCATATTCATGCTCGGCTACATGCTACAGGCCAAATCTCTAACAACATATAAACGTATATATATATATATATATATATATATATATATATATATATATATATATATATATATATATATATATATATATATATATGTATGTATGTTCTGGCCCCACCCCTCTGTCACATTTAGATTCACTGTGGCCCGAGTGTGAAAAAGTTTGCCCCCTCGGTCTAGGCCAATAACACCCAGCACCGTCTGGAGGATTTACAATATACTTTAAACATGAGTGCGTGTGATTTTTACTGTTATGTTATAATTTGGTTTTGGTTCAATTGATTTCTGATTATCCAATCACACAAAGCAGAATGAGCGTCACATGACTCTCTCATTTGTGTTGCCAAGTTCAAAGCTGAAATCCAGCTGATTTAAACCTAAAATGGCTCTCTCTGAGCTGAACCTAAACCCCAGCACCTGCATCAGGACTCAGAGCTAGTGCAGCCTCTGCAGTTCAGAGAGAATCTGGAGGATCTGAACAGGAGGCCTGTCCATAAACTGAGACAGAGACACACCTAGATGTGTCTCTGTCTGCAGGACAGGGCTCTGGACACAGGTCAAGGCTCTGGACACAGGTCAAGGCTCTGGACACAGGCTCTGGACACAGGTCAAGGCTCTGGACACAGGTCAAGGCTCTGGACACAGGCTCTGGACACAGGTCAAGGCTCTGGACACAGGCCAAGGCTCTGGACACAGGCTCTGGACACAGGTCAAGGCTCTGGACACAGGTCAAGGCTCTGGACACAGGCTCTGGACACAGGTCAAGGCTCTGGACACAGGTGTATCCATAAACTGAGACTGGACACACTGTATCTGGATAGATCAGACGTGAGGTGCAGAACCTTTTTAAACAGTGAGAGGCGGGACAGTTCCTTTGACGTCCTACGGGGGAGTGGTTTGGCATGTGTTACTCACGGCCTCCAGCAGTGGGCAGCAGAGATCACCCACTGCTCGTGGATGAGCGTTCCTCCGCAGAAGTGCTGCCCGAAGTATCGCAGAGATGCCTGGTATTTGATGCTGTACGGCTCCACCTCTGCGCCACCAATGATCCTGTCCGCCGAGCAAGGCCCTGCACACAAGGGAATTCAACTACAGGAGGAGGAGGAGAAGGAGGAGGAGGAGGAGGAGGAGAAGGAGGAGGAGGAGGAGGAGGAGGGGGAGGGGGAGGAGATCCTGTCCCCTGAGCAAAGCCCTGCTTGAGAGGGAATTCAACTACAGGTCAGAGGAGAGGAGAGGAGAGAGAGGAGAAGAGGAGAGAGAGGGGAGGAGAGGAGGAGACAGAAGAGAGAGGAGAGGAGAAGAGGAGAGACAGAAGGGAGAGGAGACAGAGGAGAGGAGGAGGAGTATTGTAGCTCCTCAGACCTGTACTTTGAGCAGAGAGAAACTGATCAAACCCTGAAACTGAGGAAACTTTGTGGAGGAGGAGTCTCTGTCCCAGGGCTACAATAGTACCGCTCCACCACCGAGTATGGAGTGAATGATACTGACAACCGTATACTTTTACATCTATACTGAAGTACATTTTTGACAGACAGTATTTTTTAGCCATGTCACTGCAGTTTTACATAATAGTCATGTTCTAACACTCCTCAAAAACAGACCTGGAGTTGTTTTGTTTCATTCAGACATGTTTGAGTAACACTTTATTATTAGTCTGTCTACATCTGCAAAGATCAAAATGCTCTGTTCCACCTTGTGATGTCATCTAGTGGTAGTTTTCTAGGTAACAGCTCCTTTTACCTTTAGTTCAGGAGAAATTGTGCAATTCCAGGACTGAAAAGATCCAAATGATTCTAGTGAAGGTGTGTGGAGTTTAAAAACACAGTGGAGCACTTCCTGTATTCCCACATGATGACATCACAAGGTGGAAGTGTTTTCAGTTTGAGAGAAGAACTCAGCCTAAAACTGCAGGGTTTGTGTGTTAAACATGTGAGAATGAAACAAAACACAATTCCAGGACTGTCTGTGATGAGGAAACATTAGAACAGATCAGAGAATAGTGTAATGTGGGCCCTTTAAGGTAATATGGGCCATTTAAGGTAATGTGGGCCATTTAAGTCGGAGTGTGTACTGACCGTGTTTACTGATGATGAGGAGGAGGAGCAGCGAGACGAGGCACACGTTCGGAGGCTTCATCGTCTTTGTTACTAAGAAACAACAAAACACAAAACTAAAGTTACGATGGAGTGGCGTGTCGCTGAACACCGTGATTCAGGACCAGAATGCAACAGTGTGATGTCGACCTTGACCCAGAGGAGAGACAAATCACAGAGACACCGAGTACTTCAAAACAACAGTACTCAAGCAGTACGAGTGTGACTCAAATACAATACTGTATCGTCAAAGTTTGAACGTGTGAGTGGTATAAGACTGCACTGTGGAACTTTTCCTGCCACCTGCTGGTTGCCATGGAAATGTGATTATTTATTATTTATTTTTTTTTATAAAAAAAAAGTGACTGAGTGTGACATCACCACAGCTTCAGCTCCAAATGAGGCTAGAGCAGGTATAGCAGCTAATCTAGAGTATCATAGCAACCAAAGAGCCAATCCAGAACAAAGCTGTTGAAGGTAACGCCCTTTCCCAAAGGGAGCAGGCGCTTAGCAATGCTGTCAATCAAACCTGTTGCTAACAACAACTGTCCACCTCAGAGACTTCAGGGTGATGGACGTGTCCACCTCTGATTCCTCATTCTTTGCTTCCTCCTTGAGGACCTGACATTGGGATTGAGGAGATCCTCAAAGTCCTTCTACCGCCCGACATCATCCCCCATTGGAGGTCAGCTCCACCCGCTCTGTAAACTTCACACTCTAAACGGTGTTGGTGCCCCCCTGAGGTGTTGGACGGTTTGACGGGATTTCTTTGAAGCCGATGGCTCCATAGCCTCTGTGAACTCCTCCTCAAACTTCTCCCAACTTCGAGGTTTTGCTCTGCAACCTCACGAGCTGCGGCGCACTTGGCGGGGGTAACATAGGCCAATGAGGCTCGGTACGACTCCTCCTTCAGCCTGATGGTGTTCTTTACTTTCGGCCTCCACCACCAGGTTTGGGGGTTGAGATCACAACAGATAAGAAACTTTTGCTCAAAAATATTCTCAAGAAACACTAGACTGGCTCCACTCGTTTTAAAAGCTTTTGTGGCGAGGATTTGCAAACTACTTGTCTCCATGGAGATGTTAAAGCTTTCCCTGGAATATTCCACAATTATTGCTTTTTTATTGCTTCAAAATACCTCAAAACTGAGGCTGTAGTCCAAAAGTGTGAGGAGCAAAGTGAGGAGCAAAGTGAGGAGCAGAGCGAGGAGCAGAGCTAGAGGTCACTCTATACAGGTCCTGAGAATACTCAGAATACTTGAGTACTCACAGAGTAACTGTACTCTGGTACTATCTCTTTCAGAAACATCAAAGTTCATGTGATGAGATTTTAGATAAACACAGAACAAACAGTGAAACATAAAACAGTTTGTAACCCTTTATAATTTAAATGGTACTCTGTGTAAAAGTACTTAAGTACTTCAGAACGCAGGACTCTCACATTTACATCTGAGGATTCTGTGTTTTCAGAGTTTTCTTCTGCGTCGCTCGTATTATCTCATAAAACTAAAATAATTACACAAAAGTAATCTAATAACTACTCAGATTAGTCTCTTTCAAAAGTAATCAGATTACTGATTACAATAAGTTCCTTAAGGTAAGCGTAGCGCTCAGGATCCTGGAAAAGCAGGGCATGTTCCCAGTTTTCCCATTTAACCTGGTTTCTCATAAACAGCCGACGCCTCCCACAGACCCACAGAGTCTTTGTCCCGGGTCAGATCTGCCCCTGAACATGTCACGTCTGTTATTGTTTTATGACACACTTCTGATCACGCACAGGGAAAAACTCTGGTCTAAGTATGAAGTACTGCATTACTTTAAAAGGTAATCTGATTACAGTAATCCCAGAGTTTAAAGACGCTCTTCACTGTCGACCTGAAGGTTCTACTTTTACTCGACAAAATACAGACAAACATCTATATTCATCTCTCCTCTTTAAAACATCTTATAAAGGATTTTAGGGAAGTCACTGGACACGTGCTGTGTCTGTATTTAAACATGTTTAATGTCATTATTTCATAGTATTATTTTATAGTTGAACATGTATATTATTGTATATATAATTCTGTTTATAAACATATATCATTTTATATATCATTCTATATATCTATATTCTATATAAACATGTATGTAATTGTATATATCATTCTATATATAATTCTGTATATATTTGTTACAAACTGCATTTTTTTTCTCCAGGAAATCCCATTGAAACATTGACGTTTCATTTTCAGGGGAGTCCTGAGTCCACACTTAAACCCCTAAACGTATAAAACGCATCGTAAAAGTGCATTTAAATATGTCCTGAAGCTGCGGTCCACAGGCTTCAGTTACACCGCTCTGAAAAGACAACAGACAGAGTGATATAGTGATACACAGAGTGATATAGTGATACACAGAGTGATATAGTGATACACAGAGTGATATAGTGATACACAGAGTGATATAGTGATACACAGAGTGATATAGTGATACACAGAGTGATATAGTGATACACAGAGTGATATAGAGACTTAAGGGAATTACACCGTTTAGTTTGAGTTTAGGAGACTGTTCCATAAATATGAGGCATAGAAACTTAAACCAGTGTTTTCTTGTTCTTTGTAGATTTGAGGGACCACTGAGGTCAGCCTCTCCACAGACCTGGTTTGGTGATGATAAGAACTGAATAGAATCATCGTGAGATACTGTGGAAGTTTTGCAAGTGTATTAAGTGTATTAAGTTTTGTAAATGAAAACTTACTATATGAAAAACAGGCTATAATCCTGTGAACAAAATAGAATTTTTTGTTTTTGTGAGAGGTTGTGAGTGTTTTTAAAAGATTCCTGAGACGTCGTTTTAATGACGACAGATTTAAAGTCCAGGGGGGTCTCCGTTTAAAGCAGCGACGGGATCGAAGGAGCCGTGACATGAAATCTGAGGAAGTGCAGAGTTTTAGTGTTTGACGAATTTAGGACCAGATTTAAACTTGTGACTGTTGAAAAAGGAAGATGGAGGAAATATTAATAATACACAAAAAAAATTAATGGGCCAAAGATTGAGCCTTGGGAAACACCCTTTTTTATTATTACTATGGACATATGTATCCAGAGAGTGTCCAGAGATTGGATTAAATGGGTTCTCAAAGAAGCACACTCTGCTGTCGTGTCCCTGAGCAACACACTGCTTCACTCCTCCACTGTGGTGGCTTCAGGAAAGGCATCCGACTTAAAAAACATCCCAACTCACTGGTTCATAGGTTATTCCAGATCAGACCTGTTTTGAAAGTCCTCGTGTCTCTGTTATTCCATAAAGTGAGAACAGGACACACAGGTAAACGGCCCCGGTGGAGCAGGACGTACAGCGCCCAGTAACAGAGGGGTTTGAGGTTTAATCATCATTTCCTCAGAAAAAAAAGTCTTGCCTTTGACAGGGAGGGCATCCAGTGTAAAAAAAAACAAAAAAAATTATGTAGTGATCCAAAACACACAAAAGAGTCTGCAGTACGAAGGTGGAGAAGTTAAAAACTCAAGAAAAAATTGAACAATGTAAAACTGGAGCTACAACCTTTTTTTTTACATCAGAGCCATAATATGAGCTCTTATATAAAATAATCTGCTCCTGAATAAAACCCCACAAATCAGACTTTTATTTTTTTTTATTAAAAATCTCTGCATTGATCCACATCAGTGTGGATGGCTCCAAACCTTTTTACTGTCATAAACCTGCATGAGGCTAATTCCTGAGTGATTTAAATATAAAAATGTGGTTAAAGTCCCGTGCGTCTCACCTGAGTGTGGTCGCTCGGTCGCTGCCCGCGCTGACACACTGCTACACACTCGCTGTCACGCACTCGTCTCATTCCGGGGACATCGATCTTTGGGAAAGACTCTAAACCCACTTTTTATACTGAAAGGGGGCTGTCTGTCTTTTGTCCCACTGCTTTTGTGTTGTCTATATCTAAAGTGAAAGCGGAGGAGATGACCTAGTACAGGAAAAAGACCCGTGACAATGGTCCCAGCAGAGACCTTCTCCTGCTTACTCCTCATGTTCAGGGGCTTTGTCTCACTTTTATTGTTCTGTAATGGAAACAAAGTCCAACTGAACAGACACGAAACCAAACTCGACACAGAATACGCAGAAAGACGTGTTTTTGATAATCTTTCATGTGGCTGAGGCCTAATCTGCAGCGGCGGAGGAGAGAAGAGAGGGATGGAGAGAGGAGGAGAGGAAAAAGGAGGAGAGAGGGATGGAGAGAGGAGGACAGGGAGAGAGGAGCGGGGCAGAGGAGGACATAGAGAAGAGGCCCGTCCTTCAGTATCTCTGGGTTAGTCCTGGAGCAGTGGGACACAGCTCCAGATCTTGGCCTGGACCTGAGCCAGAGGATCTGACCCACAGACACAGAGAGAACACGCAAACTCCACACAGACACAGGGAGAACACGCAACTCCACACAGACACAGGGAGAACACACAAACTCTACACACCACACAGAACACGCAACTCCACACAGGGAGAACACACAACTCTACACACACAGAAAGAACACGCAACTCCACAGGGAGAGAACACAAACTCTACACAGACACAGGGAGAACACGCAAACTCTACACACACAGAAAGAACACGCAACTCCACACAGACACAGGGAGAACACACAAACTCCACACAGACACAGGGAGAACACACAAACTCTACACAGACACAGGGAGAACACACAAACTCTACACAGACACAGGGAGAACACACAAACTCCACACACACAGAAAGAACATGCAAACTCCACACAGACACAAGGAGAACATGCAAACTCATGCTCTCCAGCCTCTCAAAGCTCTGTGCAGGGGCGACTGACAGATCTGTGCCATCTGCCTCCACACACACAGTTATATAACTGTATGAATGTGTGAGTGCTCAAGGGATCTTGCTCAAAGACACAACAACCATTCTGAGCTGTGTCTCCACAGTCGGCATTTAGGTGGAACTAAACCAGGTCTAAACCAGGTCTAAACCAGGACTAAACCATGACTAAACCAGGACTGAATCAGGACTGAATCAGGTCTAAACCAGGTCTAAACCAGGACTAAACCAGGACTAAACCAGGAATAAACCAGGACTAAACCAGGTCTAAACCAGGTCTAAACCAGGACTAAACCATGACTAAACCAGGACTGAACCAGGTCTAAACCAGGACTAAACCAGGTCTAAACCAGGACTAAACCAGGACTAAACCAGGACTAAACCAGGTCTAAACCAGGTCTAAACCAGATCTAAACCAGGACTAAACCAGGACTAAACCAGGTCTAAACCAGGACTGAACCAGGACTGAACCAGGACTGAACCAGGACTGAACCAGGACTAAACCAGGACTAAACCAGGTCTTTCTCCTCCGTTGTCTGGACCTCGTGACTGCTTCCTCACATTGTTCTGTCAGTTTTATCTCTTCGTCTTTTATCGGTCCATCTTCAGTTCCCACACAAACGTTTAGCTGTAACTTAGAACATCTGTGTCGAGCTCGGACACAAAAGTCAAACGAAATGGGATCTTCTGGAGGAGGGTGTGTGTGTGTGTGTGCATGTTACGTGTTCGACCAATCCGAAGCCAGATTGTTGAAGAGCACTTGGCCAGGATGGGATGGTGGGCCGCGGGTTTAACTTTAGTGTTGACAGAACGATACAGAGATGCTGATGACTCTAAAGATGAGTGTAAAGATGCGCTAATGAGACGCGCTAATGAGACGCGCTAATGAGACGCGCTAACAGTGCAACCACAGATCACATGACACACTGTGGTGTCACTTACATAACTAGAGACGGAAATAGAATCGAATATCACATATAAATCGATACTAAAACTGGTATCGGAGCTAGGTTCTCACTGATCACAGGTATCGATTCTAAAAAGGTCCCACTGACAGAAATTAACCTTTCTGAACATGTTTTGAATGATCTCTGCACCAGAAGGAGGCCAGGTCTAAACCAGGACTAAACCAGGACTGAACCGGGACTGAACCAGGACTGAACCGGGACTGAACCAGGACTACACCAGGACTGAACCGGGACTGAACCAGGACTGAACCGGGACTGAACCAGGACTAAACCAGGACTGAACCGGGACTGAACCAGGACTGAAACAGGACTGAACCGGGACTAAACCAGGACTGAACCAGGACTGAAACAGGACTGAACCGGGACTGAACCAGGACTAAACCAGGACTGAACCGGGACTGAACCAGGACCGAACCAGGACTGAACCGGGACTGAAGCCTAAATATCCCTCTAAAACATTTTCATTTGTTTTATATCTATAGTAGCAAAATATCTACTGCTGCTTGTTTTTGAGTCGGGCAGAGGTGAGGGCAGCTATGTGTTTACACCAGAGCAAGGACCCTTTATAATGTAAATGTAAGACCACTGTCGCCAACTGGAACACATTCAAATCCAACAGAAACTTGTCCAGAATTTCAAAAATCCTGACCCCCTCTGATATGTTTGTTCTGTTCTTGTGACTGTGGCAGTTGTGACATTGTGGATGTTTTCAGTCTGATGTTGGTCAGATAAACACAAATACAACTGGTCAAGGTGATGAGAGCAGAGTCAGAATTTGTCAAATGTGAATCACCAGCAGCTGAACCAGGAGGTATCTGCTGCTGGGGGCCCCAGAGACAAATTCAGCTTAGGCCCCCCGTGAAAGCTAGAGCCGCCCCTGAGTCTAACCTACTGGAGACAAATGCAGGATAAGTCTGATTTTGACAGTTTACCTTTTTTTTGACATGTTTTTAGATGTTAAAAAGCTGCAGATGTTCTTGATTTGATGTGGCTGTTAAAGTTCAAGTTTGAGTCTATTATTACTCCTAGATTTCTAGCCTGATTTGAAGGTTTTAGAGAGAAAGACGGGAGGTGACTGCTGACATTTTCTCTATGTTTCTGTGGACCAAAAACTATGACTTGAGTCTTGTCTGAGTTTAGCTGGAGAAAGTAGTTTTCATTCACTCACTGATCTGATGCAGTGTCAGAGTGAATCCACTGGTCCAGATTCACCTGCTGCAGTGACACATAGAGTGTCTCAGTGTAGAGACATCTGAGTGTCATCTGCATTGTTGTGGTAGGACACATTATTGCTGCGTATTAACTGGCCTGTAGGGGGCAGCATGTAGAGATTGAACAACAGGGGTCCCAGGATTGACCCCTGGGGCACCCCACAGCTACATTCTATTTTGTAAAGAAAGAGTGTTTTTATTATCATTGTGGTATCAGAATCGGTATCGAGTCTGTTCCTTGTGGTGGAAGGTAACAAAGTAAAAGTAGTGCTGTACTTAAGTAGAATTTTTAGGTATCTGTACTTTACTTCAGTGCATTTACGATGGATACTTTTTACTTTTGGTGTGTTGCGAGAGTTGGCTGATAGAGCAGAGCAAAAGGCTTTGGGATGGTTTGGACATGTTGAGAGAATGGAAAGGGAGCGGTTGGTGAAAAAGGTGGATGAATCTGATGTGAGTGGAGTGAGAATGAGAGGAAGACTGTGAATGGGATGGACAGGGGGGGTAAGAAGAGCGTTGAATGCAAGAGGGATGAGTGTGGTGGAGGGAGAGAGGCTCAGGACAGGGATGAATGGAGAGAGTTTGTGGATGGATGGATGGATGGATGGATGGATGTGGTAGAGGGCTGGTCTTGGTATGAAGCAGCAGGGAAACCAGCTTCAGCTGAGGCCCTGCTGTGGCCCACACTGGGCTGTGACCCTGGTGCAGTGGGGTATGGTTTAGATCAGTCCTTAAACACGAGGAGGGAGGGTTTGGGGAAGGAGGGAGGGGAGTGTGTCCCGTCTAGGCTACACCACTTTGGTGGGACACAGCCTTGGCATATAGATAGACAGACTTTTTACTTTTACTTCAGTACATTTGAGAGCAGTATCTGTACTTTCTATTCCCCTCATTTTTTACTTACATACTTGTAACTTTTACTGAGTAGCTTTTACCTCTGTGTCTGTACTTGTACTAAGTAACAACAGAAAGTATTTCCTCCACCGCTGTATCAAAACAGAGTTTGAAACTTTTGTCTCGTGACACAACGTGAGACATGAGAATATTCAGAAGAACAAATTCACTGTTATGTTTATGATTAGTTAAAGAAGTATCGTGTAACTTTTTAATTTCTGGTCTACCATTTGCGTGTCACCATGGAGATAGTTTTACTTTGCCTGGAATGTCCCGCAATATGGCATTAAACCTTTCTGTGAGGAGGGGAAGAATGAGCATATTCCCAGTTAAATTTCAGAGCTTTTAGATACTTTTTATAAACGTTTTTATGTTTTTCCTCCTCCCTCGTTCCTCCTCCCTCCTTTCTCCTCCCTTGTGCCCCCCTCCCTCGTTCCTCCTCCCTCGTTCCTCCTCCCTCCTTTCTCCTACCTTGTGCCCCCCTCCCTCGTTCCTCCTCCCTCGTTCCTCCTCCCTTGTTCCCTTTGTCTCCTGTTTTATTCTTTGTTCCAAGGACAAAATGGAAACTCATCCATCAAAGAGATTTTATCTTTCCTGGTTTTATTTTGGGAATTCTGTCATCGTCTGGACACAACAAAGGTCCATTTATCACTCTACTACTACTACTACTACTACTACTACTACTACTACTACTGCTGTTATAACTACTACAACAACTACGACAAGTACTACTACTACTGCTACTGGTAATAATAAGTGGGTGAAGTGTCTTGCCCAAGGACACAGCGGCAGAACATGGCCTGAGTGGGAATCAATCCTCCGCTAGTCACTGACCCACTATCGCCCCCTACAGCAACACATGAGATACGTTTTCTCCTCCTCCTCCTTCCTCTTCTCCTCCCCTCCTCCTCCTCCTTCTCCCTCTCCCTCAGTCTCGTGTGTGGAGGTTAAATTTCTCACAGACGTGTAAATGAGCTGCTTAGATCATGTAGTACTCCTGTTGGTGTTACTGTAGTACTCTGGGATGGTACTGCAGTATTGTCCTCAGGGAGGTGACACATGGACCTTTGTTGTGTCCAGACGATGACAGAATTCCCAAAATAAAACCAGGAAAGATAAAATCTCTTTGATGAGTCTGATGGATGAGTTTCCATTCTGCCCCTCGAACAAAGAATAAACCAGGATACAAAGGGAACGAGGGAGGAGAAACGAGGGAGGAGAAATGAGGGAGGAGGAACGAGAGAGGAGGAACGAGGGAGGAGGAACGAGAGAGGAGGAACGAGGGAGGAGGAACGAGAGAGGAGGAACGAGAGAGGAGGAACGAGAGAGAGGGAGGAGGAACGAGGAGGAGACGAGTGAGGAGGACGAGGGAGGAGGAACGAGGAGAAATGAGGAGGAACGAGTGAGGAGGAACGAGGAAGGAGGAACGAGGGAGGAGGAACGAGAGAGGAGAAACGAGGGAGGAGGAATGAGAGAGGAGGAATGAGAGAGGAGGAACGAGGGAGGAGGAACGAGGAGAAGGGAGGAGGGACGAGTGAGGAGGAACGAGTGAGGAGGAACGAGGGAGGAGGAACGAGGAGAAGGGAGGAGGGATGAGTGAGGAGGAGGGACGAGTGAGGAGGAACGAGAGAGGAGGAATGAGGGAGGAGGAACGAGGAGAAGGGAGGAGGAACGAGTGAGGAGGAACGAGAGAGGAGGAACAAGGGAGGAGGAACGAGGAGAAGGGAGGAGGAACGAGTGAGGAGGAACGAGAGAGGAGGAATGAGGGAGGAGGAACGAGGGAGGAGGAACGAGGAGAAAAGAGGAGGGATGAGTGAGGAGGAACGAGGGAGGAGGAACGAGGAGAAAAGAGGAGGGATGAGTGAGGAGGAACGAGGGAGGAGGAACAAGGGAGGAGGAACGAGGAGAAGGGAGGAGGGACGAGTGAGGAGGGACGAGTGAGGAGGAACGAGTGAGGAGGAACAAGGGAGGAGGAACGAGGAGAAGGGAGGAGGGATGAGTGAGGAGGAACGAGTGAGGAGGAACGAGAGAGGAGGAATGAGGGAGGAGGAACGAGGCAAGAGGAACGAGGCAGGAGGAACGAGAGAGGAGGAACGAGAGAGGAGGAATGAGGGAGGAGGAACGAGGCAGGAGGAACGAGAGAGGAGGAACGAGGAGAAGGGAGGAGGGATGAGTGAGGAGGAACGAGTGAGGAGGAACGAGGGAGGAGGAACGAGTAGAAGGGAAGAGGGACGAAAAAAATACAAAAAACACAGGTATTTGCAGAAACTACGACTCATGAAATAGAATCTGTTGAAGTGTCTGAAGTAACATCTGATTCAGATTTGAAGGAGAAATATTAAACCTCTTTCCATTGGCACAGTTCTCTTGAGACTTAGAGCCTTGGACTGTTTCCAGGCTCCAGGCTCCAGGCTCCAGGCTAAAGCTAGCATGAATGCTACACACAGCTCATGTCAGAGGTTATGACCTGTACATATATTTCTAATCTTTTCACAGAGCTATGCATCATAAACAGGAGAGAGCCGTGAGCCGGAGCTTTGTTTTGTGGAGCCTGTGGCTCAACACTGAAGTGTCCATAACCTGAAATACAGAGATTTAGGCCAAGATCAGAGTTTGGTGAGAGCTGAGTTTGCTTTTTGGTTGAGTCTGCTTTTGTCTTGAGTCTGTGTTTTCTCTCTTGTCCGATCATCTCAGACCTGGAGTCGTACCCCAGACCCTCTGGACCTCTGGTACCTCCAGGGTCAAAACCTCACACGGGGCGGGTCACTTTACACAGTGGAGACACCGGGCCGTCCCAGTCTCCTCACTGCCCTGGAGTCAGGGCTTTTGACAGAAATGTGGGGGTCCGGGGCCAGCAGCCTCACATGGGCCCCTCTGATATAAATGAACAGGAAGAGGGGCCAATTCTGGGCCCTTAAGACCCTGAGGCCCAGGACAACAACTCCCCTGCCTGAAGGAGACTGACGGAGCGAGGCTGCCTGTCTGCACCATCCCCTCCAATCATCAACACTTACCCTCCACCTTCATACCAGGCGGGGGGGGGGGGGGGGGGCTAAGGACACAGCAACCATTATTACAATCATAGTTTTATGCAAACTACCTAAAAAATCATGAGTTCTTTATGTCCCAAATCTGAGGTTGTGACTCCCCCTCACTTCCCATCATTCCTTTGTTCTTCCTCAAGGCCGCTCCTCGTCTTCCTGCTCAGACTGTGGTGTTCATTTCAGATCAAATGAAACAAAGATGCTTCGTCAGGCTCTTACTGTAAGGGGTGGATTTAGGTGAAGTTTAGGTGTAGAAAAGGCAGTGTTCGGGGTGGATAGGCACACATCTGGTAGAGGAACTTCCCCAACACACTAAGCTAGCCCAATCTGTCACCATGAGGCTCACGCTGCTCTGCTCCGTCCTTTTCCATCTGGATGTTTTCTCGGGCGTCAGATGTAAGTTTGCTACATGTTGTTATTTATATAAAGTTCTTAAAATGACTCAGGTTTGGTTTGGAAACTTCAGGCAACGGTGGCTCAGTTGGTAGAGCATTTGTCACTGAATCTCTCATTTTGAATCTCTAAACATAAACATTATTGGCATGTGGTCAGGTTGGTGGTGCAATTCCATCTCCCTCAGATGAATGCTTTCGTTGTGTCTTTGGGCAAGACATTTAACCCTTTAAGAAAAAATGTGTAACCTGTTTTCTGATTGGATTTGCTGGTTCTCATGGTTTTATTGTTCAGACCTCTGCAAATGCCCGTCGACACACATTTAGGGTCTTAAATGTATTTCTGTTTATTTGCAAAGAGGGAGAGCAGACTGTGCCACGTTCAAACACAGAACAATACAAACTAAAGCAAACTAAAACACGATAAATAACATTATTAAAGTTCTGCAGAGGCTCTAAGTTTGTCCTTCAAATGTTTCCATTTTTGAGAAGTAAAATAACCCAAAGATTCTTTCCCATTTCAGTTCTAGAGCAAACAGTTTTTACACAGAGACATTCATGAGATCCTGTGTTAAAAGTTCTTCTCCACCTTCCCACTCTGCTTCTCTGTCCTCTGCTCCTGCTCTTTCTCCTCCTCTCCTTTCTCCTCCTCCTCCACTTATCGTCTTCTCCTCTCTCCTCCCCTCCTCCTCCCTCAGTCTCATGTGTGGAGGTTCTCCCCCTCTCCTCCTCTCCCCCTCTGCTCCACCTCTCCTCCTCTCTCCTCTCCCCTTTCCCTCCATAATCTCCCCCACTAACCTTCAACTGAGCCACTGTCAAACTTTAAATTATAAATCAGATGTTACTTCCCGACTGTTTCTTAGTTACTCTTACCTGAGTTGCACCTTTTCCCAGATACTTTTTTACTTTTCTACATTTTGGGGCGACAGTGGCTCAGTGGAAAGAGTGTTGGTCTCCCAACCTGAAGGTCGGAGGATCGAGTCCCGCTCGGACCAAGTTCTGTCGTTGTGTCTTTAGGCAAGATACTTCAGCCACATTTCCTAGTGTGAAAGTGGTGTGTGTGAATGACTGGTGGTGGTCAGAGGCAGATTGGGCCTTGCCTCTTTCATTCTGCCCCGGAGCAGCTGTGGCTACAAAAGTAGTTTACCATCACCAAGTGTGAAGTGAATGAATAATGACTCTAGTGTAGAGCTTTGACAAGTCTGTAAAGTGCATTACAAGTGTAAGATTTTATTATTATCATTATTTCTTGGACCACCTCTGTGTACTTCTACGTGAGTAATATTATATTGAAGTACCACGCCTGGGGCCCGGGCCGATAATGGCACCAGGCTAAACCCCTGTGTTATTGTGGGTCAGCTGTGTGCAGCATAAATATCACAGGTGTAAATATCAGAGGGAACGCCCGGCCCACTGAGCCTCTGTTGAGATGATCTGGAGTCAGAGATCCTCTATTGTTCCGGCATGTCCTCCTCTGAAACGGCCGCACCCAGACGCTGAAAAGGCCTGCCTCATGTGGAAGAATGAAGGGTTTATACGGATGTTTAGAGTCAGTGTTTATCTCAAACGTCGTCACAAGTGAACTCAGACTCATCGCGGTCAGGAACACAGGCCATGCACATGATGTCACCGCCGCTGGAACTGTGTCAGCGACTGTCACAGGTGTAAGATTTCTCCTGTAAAGGAACAGTGTAAAAAGAAGAAAGTGTGACTTCACCACAGCTTCAGCTCCAAATGAAGCTCATCGAGGCTAGAGCAGGTATAGCGGTGAATCTAGGCAAGGCATTAGCTATTTATATAAACAGACAAAAATGAGGCTATAAAAAGCAAAGAAACAGGGGGTGTTGAGGTAAGAAGCTAGGCTAGGCTAAGCTAGCATTAGCGGTGACAGCAGTGAATGAGACATACACACTGCTAATCCTGCGGCCGATCCACACGAAACTAAAACTGACCCAAAATTCAGCGTCTTCTCTGTCTAAATTTAATCAGTTTAAATGAACAAAAAATGAAATGAAAGTCAAACCACAATGTCAGACACTCAACGAGAAGAAACAACAAAAACTTGGATAAAGATCTGGATGGTGATTTTCTTCAAACATAAGCCTGTCGTTGTGCAGAGGACGCTCGTTACATAATCCTCTTGTGTTGGTTGTGGTTAAACTGTGGATTGAGTTTCTCACTGAAGCCCCTCTGTGCTCGACACTTTCATGTTTCATAAGGTCCACACTGAAAAGCACACCTGAGAGCGACGGGAGGGGTCTGACAGCAAAATGAGAATGTCTTTAAAAGAACTTTAAAAGAACTGATGAATTGTGGGTAAACTACAAAAGGAAAGCCATCTGAGAGTCAGGTTAAAGAAGAGGACTGAATGGGACTGTTACCGTCTTGGTGGGAATTCTCCAAAAAACACGTTCTGCAGATGGTGCTTCAGGTGGATTTGTGGGATGTTGAAAAGCTGGTGTCACGTGAAACACTTTTATTCTTAAATATGAGTTTTATGCAAATGAGATGAGCTTTGGTCTGTGTTTACATTATTGTTGCCAGGTAACAGGAGACACTTATGGAATTACGTAAAGTAAATTCTATATTTTAGCAAAACGAAAAGCTTTCAACTGATTTGTGCATGTTTGAATAATCCTGTATGGTTCTGCAATTGAGGCCTGAGGGCTCTGAAAAATTGCAGTTTGCACCTACCCCCTATCCACACACATTTCTCTGTACTTACTGCGGTTATTAAAAACAAAACAAAAAATCTGGAGCAGAGTTCTGACCGCGAGTATCATAGCAACCAAAGAGCCAATCAGGAGTGAGGATGTTGAAGGTAATGTCACTTACTGCCCACACCGCTGGTTTAACAGGGAGCGGGCGCTTAGAAACACTGTCAATCAAACCTGTTGCTAACACTAGCAGGAGTGACCTCGGGGAAAGAAGGACCTGATTTGTCTGTTATTAATGTTCATATGTTGATTTACAGACACAATAGTGAAATAAAAAAACCCAGGATCATGAAGAGCGGGTTAGTACGAACATTTAAGACCAAAATGATGAGTCTGACAGCAGCAGTTACAGAGAGAGGGGACACAGTTTTTACATAGAAAGTGAATTGGAGCCAGAGTCGATGGAGCCAGAAGTGCGCCCATGTCACTTATTGTTTGAAACGTGGCGGTCTATACACTCTATGGCAGGGGAGTCAAACTCAAATTCACAGAGGGCAAAATTAAAAACTGTGACTAAGTCTCGAACTAAATATTTATTGAAAAATTTCTGCATGTTTTTCAGAAGGAGTAGATTAAATTTGAGTGAGGCGACAGGTAGCAGATGCTAATAAGTGTCGACAGAAGTGGTGGAGCCGGTGCCAATACGTTTGCAAAACATTCTGGGATTCATAGTATTTGAGGTACATGCGCTATATTGGTGCGACGGCCGATAGGACAGCTCTAATACACATTTGATATGATCTTGCGGGCCAAATATATTTATATCAAGGTCCAAATTTGGCCCGCGGGCCTGAGTTTGACATGTCTCTCCACGTCATTCAGGGCTCAGAAATGTCATTTTTCAACAATAAAAACATAAATGTAAATCTGCTGCTTGGTGAAATGCCACATTGTTGAAAAGGATGCCCATGGACCTGTCTCTGATGATCATCCTGATTCTGAAACCCACAGATACAAGCTCGTCTGCTTTGTAAATACAAATATTTTCTTCTCTTGTGTCTGTCTGTTGCCAGGTTCTCCTCTGGGTTCTCCTCTGGGTTCTCCTCTGGGTTCTCCTCTGGGTTCTCCTCTGGATCTTCCCTTACACCGTACTCCTCGTATCCTAGGTGGATCTCTTGCTGCTCCTCACTCTGTCTCCTACATCGTGTCCCTCCAGACCACCAGGGGGCAGCACTTCTGTGGAGGGGCGCTCATTCACCAGTCCTGGGTGCTCACGGCTGCTCACTGCAACATCGGGTAAAAAAATTCTGTGCTTTTTAAAATAAGCTTCACTGGTCATTGGTTTAGAAAGTAGAAAATGCGAACAAGTGCTAGTCCTGCTGGCTTAAAGGACGAATGTTATGCAACCTGAACCTTTTTTTTACCTTCTTAACATTGCTTCCTCATCAAAAACATACCTGAAGATGTTTTTATCTTCATTCACACGTCATCCTGTTCACGAGAGCCTTTGCTGCTGTACCTCAGAAAATAGGTGGTTTTAAATTTTCCTGTATTGTTGCGTCAAAGGTAAAATCTCTGTGTATTTTTTAAGTCCATAAATCATCGACAGACTCGCTCAAAGCATTTCTGCCGTCAAATCATGTTCATTACAACAAGGGACTAACATTAGCTTGTCAGGGCATGTAGCTTATTAGCTAGTTTAATCTCCCCCCTTCATGATAATTCCTTCTGGTGCCAGTAGATGGCACCAAAATCAAATAAGGGAGTGAATTTGATGAAAAATAATATGTTGGTCAGTATTTTAACTTCAAATAATAAGGTACAAATGATGTGTATGTGTTTTTAAGGTTTCTGGTTTAAATCTTGCATTCTTCAGTTTTACTATTGTTATGTCCTTGGGCAAGACACTTCACTCATCGATGTGTGATGGTGTGAGTGCTGGGTCTCGCAGCAGGTTTCATCTTTATTGTCCTTAATGCTGATCGTCTTGAAGACAAAGATCATCAAAAAACAGGAAATACATTTGGTGTGGACGGGAAGGGGCGTTGCCTTCAACAGCCTCGCTCCTGATTGGTTCTTTGGTTGCTATGATACTCGCGGTCGGCTCCATATTAGCCGCTATAACTGCTCTAGCCTTGATAAGCTTCATTTGACTGGAGACTGTGGTTTTGAGCCACAGCAAATGCCTTTTTCTTTCTCTTTTGCTACAGACAAAGGAAATAAAACGTTCTTGTTCTGTGCTATCTCTTGGTGTGAGGTTATTCTCCACTGTCACAGTTTTGTTACGTTTCGAGCTTTTCTCTCACACCGAGCTGTGACCTTCACTCTGCTGTTTCATGTTTATTATCGTGTATGTGGCAGTGGCTCAGTCAGTAGAGCATTGTCCACTGATCCAAAGGTTGGCGGTTTGAATCTCAAAATCGAGTTTAGCGGTGCGATTCCAGCTCCTACAGATGAATGCTGTTGTTGTGTCCTTGGGCAAGACACTTAACCCCCTCACCCCAGTGTCTGTGTGCACTGGTGTGTGTGTGGTTCAATGATGTAAAGAATTTTGAACGTTGAAGGTGGAAAACGTGACCTTTGACCCCACATTTACAGTATGGCTTTTTTTTCTCACCCTCGTTTCCCTCGTCTCTCTCCTCTCCCTCGTCTCTCTCCTCGCTCTCATCTCTCTCCTTTCCCTCGTCTCCGTCTCCCTCGTCTTTGTCTCCCTTGCCTCCCTCCTCTTCCTCGTCTCCCTCGTCTTTGTCTCCCTCGTCTCCCTCCTCTCCCTTGTCTCCCTCGTCTCTCTCCTCTCTCTCCTCTCCCTCGTCTCCCTCATCTTTGTCTCCCTCGTCTTTGTCTCCCTTGCCTCCCTCCTCTTCCTTGTCTCCCTCGTCTTTGTCTCCCTCCTCTCCCTCGTCTCCCTCTTCTTCCTCATCTTTGTCTCCCTCCTCTCCCTTGTCTCTCTCCTCTCCCTCATCCCCCTCATCTCCCTCCTCTCCCCCTCTCCCTCGTCTTTGTCTCCCTCCTCTCCCTCCTTTCCCTCCTCTCCCTTGTCCCCGTCATCTCCCTCTACCACCTTTCTCTCGTCTCCCTCGTTCCCCTCGTCTCTCTCCTCTCCCCCTCTCCCTTGTCTCCCTCGTCTCCCTCCTCTTCCTTGTCTTTGTCTCTCTCCCTTGTCTCCCTCCTCTTCCTTGTCTTTGTCTCTCTCCCTTGTCTCCCTCCTCTTCCTTGTCTTTGTCTCTCTCCCTTGTCTCTCCCCGTCTCCCTCCTCTTCCTTGTCTTGTCTCTCTCTTGTCCCTCCCTCATCTCCCTTGTCTCTCCCTCGTCTCCCTCCTTGTCTTTTCCTTGTCTTTGTCTCCCTCCTCTTCCTGTCTTTGTCTCTCTCCCTTGTCTCCCTCCTCTTTCCTTGTCTTTGTCTGTCTCTCTCCCTTGTCTCCCTCCTCTTCCTTGTCTTTGTCTCTCTCCCTTGTCTCCCTCGTCTCCCTCCTCTTCCTTGTCTTTGTCTCTCTCCCTTGTCTCCCTCGTCTCCCTCCTCTTCCTTGTCTCTCTCGTCTCCCTCATCTCCCTCGTCTCCCTCCTCTCCCTCGTCTCCCTCCTCTCCCTCCTCTTCCTCTCTTCAGTCTGGGGAACATGCAGGTTGTGGCTGGAGAGACTGTTCTGGATGAAGTCGAGGGGACAGAACGTCGGGCCTTTGTGCGCAGACTGGTGCCACACCCACTTTACGACAACATAACCAATGACAACGACATCATGCTCATCAAGGTACACACTACCTCACTTTTATTTTAAAGCCATAGTATGTAATATTTTGACGGAAAACTAAATTTTAAAAAAGCATGTTTTGTATTGCACTGAAAAACATTTTAAAAACATGTGTCCTGACTGTGTGAGCTTGCATCACCACAAACCTGACTCTTATTATGCCTCCTCCTGCTTATCTCCATGGAAATGATGTTCCTTAATGACATAGACTGTTAATATATAAATATATAAATGGACAGAGCTAACCTGCTAGCCTCCATGTTCCAAACAGTAAAATGTGTCTCTCTTCAATACAGATATGTTGCAGCTCTGGAGGTGAAAAGATTAGAAAGCGTTTAATTGTTTGATAATCAGAAAGTGCATGTTAGCATGTTAGTTGGAGTTAGCTGTACCGCCACAGCAAAACTCGTGGCTCCAGATAGTTTTGTTTGAAGGAGCTCAGGGGGCTAAGTCATTCTGTGTGCACTCAATAAACATGTTCATTTAGCGTCTTCTTCCACCATGTTTGAGTCGCTGTTGTAAACCAGTTTAATGTCATCACCCTCTAGTGATTTATAACTAATTTGGAATTCTTTTTTTATTATAGTCTCATTTTGAAGACTCTGTGACCGATATTTGCACATTATTAGTCGAGATTGGATGAAAATGGGGCAAAAATCTTAGAGGAGCTGTGGTTGAGCTCTGGTTATTCTAGGGGAGGCTTGTGCCCCCTGAAGCCCCCCCACTGACACCGCCCCTGTCTGAAAGTTGTGAAAAGTGCTTATAAACTCATTGCAGTGAGTAATGAGGATGTCCTGATGCATAAGGTTAGTGAAGAAGACCTTTGGACACTGCAAACGGTTTGAAATTAACAAGTAACGGGAACAGCGTCTTTACTCACTGAGACACTCCTCTGTCCCTGATTGTCCCCGTGACTGTCCCCCTGACTGTCCCCATATCTTCCACAGCTCTCCTCACCCCTGGGCCGGAGCAGGGACGTGTCTCTGGTGTCTCTCCCCAAACCCGGCTTGGTTCTGGTGGAGGGGCAGCTGTGTGAGGTGTCCGGTTGGGGGTCCACATCTCTGGATGAGCAGAGGACGTCCCCTGTCCTCCGCTCGGTCTGGGTCTCTGTGGTCTCCTCCGAGAGGTGCAACAGCAGCCAGTCCTTCAATGGGACCATCACCCAAAACATGATCTGTGCTGGGTCCAAGACAGGAGGCAAAGACGCATGTCAGGTACTGGACCAGGACTGGACCAGGACTAAACTAGTACTGGACCAGTACTGGACCAGGCTGGACCAGGCCTGTACCAGGACTGGACCTGGTCTCTACCAGGACTGGACCAGGACTGGACCAGGATCAGACCAGGACTGGACGTGGACCAGGACCAGGACTGGACCAGGACTGGACCTGGACCTGGACCAGGACTGGACCAGGACGAGGACCTGGACCAAGACTGGACCTGGACCAGGACCAGGACTGGACCAGGATTAAAGCTTGTCTAGGGCCTTATCCCAGTACTCAAACTTGAGCATTTGTGTGTCCGTGACAAGGACGTGTGGCATGATACTAACAGACAAGTATATTCCCAGAAAGCATTTGAGTCGTTTTCAAACATCGTGCTTGAGCTTGTCTGGTCAGACGTGTGTTTGTGTGTTCTGGATGCAATCACTGGGCCGTTTATCTTCCTGGAGTGGACCTCACAGACCTCTCCTGCTGAAGTTTGCATGTTCTGCCTGTGTCTGGGTGTTTGTTTTTTTTTGTTGTTGGACGATACAGGTGATTTCTGCTTTTTGATCTGATACTGAGTAATATTGAGTAATATGCTAAGTATCACAATACCAGTCCAGTGTGAGTCATGTATTAAAATGCAAAACGCATCAAAACGTGTCACTCCAGCCAGATCAGATCTATGAGATAAACTGTCCACTGTCACTGCCCGGGATCCAGAACCATAGACCATGTGTATAACATAGTTGTGACCTGTGATCTAAACAGGAAGTGATCATGTGGGCACTTCCTGCTCCATCGACTCTGGCTCCAATTCACTTTCTCTGTAAAAACTGTGTCCCCTCTCTCTGTCCCTGCTGCTGTCAGACTCGTCATTTTCGTCTTAAATGTTTGTATTAACCCTCTACATGATCCTGGGTTTTTATTTCACTATTGTGTCTGTAAATCAAGATATGAACATTAATAACAGACAAATCCTTCTTTCCCCGAGGTCGCTCCTGCTAGTGTTAGCAACAGGTTTGATTGACAGTGTTGCTAAGCGCCCGCTGCCTGTTAAACCAGTGGTGTGGGCGGGAAGGGGCGTTACCTTCACCAGCCTCACTCCTGATTAGCTCTTTGGTTGCTATGATACCTGTGGTCTCTATAACTGCTCTAGCCTCAATGAGCTTCATTTGACTGAAGCCGTGGTGATGTCACACTCACTCAGTCACTTCTTTACACAGTTTATGTCCAGAACATATTTCTTTAATACTTTACAAAGATGTGATTCTGGTTTCCATTTTCAGAGTGTTCTTCCTGCTCATAAGAGAAGCTCAAACACAGTGTCCCAGGACATGAGGACAATACTGAGTCTTATCTGTCCCTGTGATCTCAGATCCTCATCAGGTAGATTCATGTCTGACCACTGTCCAGCCCATCCTCACAAAGAACTAAAGCAATTACAGTTTTTGTCCCGCTGCCACGGCCCCTTCACTGGCCTTTGTTCAGAGCTAATCCCGGGAGCGGAGAAACCCGATATGATCCGAGCTCATCCTAGAGCCTGTACCCAGATGTGCCACGCTGTCTGTGAGAATGAGATTACACTTTGGTTAAATCCCATGTTGAGGATTGAGTTTGGAACCCGGAAAAACGACAAATAAAAACAGGATGAAAGATGACGGATTTCCTGTAACGCCACAATAACACAGAGATTATGTAACAAGTATTAAATGTCTATAAAATCCTCACGCTCGAAGAAAACTGGGACATATATTCACAAGAGGCTACGGATATGTGCCACCTCACGGCAGGATCAGAGGTTCAAGTCCGTGCCACAGGTTTACTTCAGTTTCACCCAGAGGAGAGGGTCAGAGAAGGGTCAGAGGAGAAGAGGATCAGAGAAGGAGAGGGACAGAGGATGCAGAGGAAGCAGAGGAGAGGGTCAGAGAGGGTCAGAGGAGCAGAGGATTCACTGTGGACGACTCTGAAGGAAAAGCCTCATTTTTAATTAAAACACACTGTATACACTTGAGGAATGAGAGAGAAAAATAGATGTGTGTGAGAGAGAGAATAAAGAAGGTGGCAGAGAGAGGAGAGGGAAAAAGGAGAGATAGGCTTGTGAGATAGACAGTGAAAGAAAGTGTGGAAGGAGAGAGTTGTATGTTCTTCTGCCTCGGGACTGTTCTGAATCACTAATTAACAGCTATATTTAACAGAGAGAGAGAAAGAACGTGTGAGAGTGTGTGTGTGTGTGTGTGTGTGTGTGTGTGTGTGTGTGTGTGTGTGTGTGTGTGTGTGTGTGTGTGTGTGTGTGAGAAAGAGAGAGAGAGATAGAGTGTTTCAGTGTTTCCTCTGTCTCTGCTCGTACAGTAGAGCGTACAGGGCTGCACTCTTAAAGTGGACGTATTGACCTTGTGTCTGATGTACTTTTATCATTTTAAAGATTTAACTCTCAATATTGGCTGAAAACTGCAGATCAAAAATATATTTAATCCATGTTCTGCTGACCTCCTCAAAAACAGACCTAGAGTTGTGTTTTGTTTCATTCACATGTTTGAGTAACACTTTATTATTAGTCTGTAACATCTCCAAAGCTCAAAATGCTCTGTTCCACCTTGTGATGTCATGAAGTGTTAGTTTTCAAGTTAACAGCTCCTTTTACCTTTAGTTCAGTAGAGATAAATGGCCATTAGCTGAAATGATCCAAATGATTCTAGTGAAGGTGTGTGGAGTTTAAAAACACAGTGGAGCACTTCCTGTATCACCACATGATGACATCACAAGGTGGACCAGAGTGTTTTCAGTTTATATCTGCAGAGTTTGTGTGTTAAACATGTGTGAATGAAATAAAACACAACTCCAGGTCTGTTTGTGACAAGTAAACAACATTAGAACAGATCAGAAAATAGAGGAATATGGAGCTTTAAATAAATAGAATCAGGTTCGATAGTGAAAACTTTATTTAAAACACTCAGATAACGACCAGACAAAGACAGCACACAGTGAAGGTGCAGACCACAGACCGTTTATATAAATGGACATAGCTAATCTGTTAGCCGCCACAGTGTTCCAAACAGGAAGTGATCATGGGCACACTTCCTTCGACTTCATATTAACCCTCTACATGATCCTGGGGCTTTTATTTCACGTCTGTGTCTGTAAATCAAGATATGAACATTAATAACAGACAAATCAGGCGCCTTCTTTCCCCGAGGTCGCTCCTGCTAGTGTTAGCAACAGGTTTGTTGTTGCTAAGTGACCGCTCCCTGATAAACCAGTGGTGTGGGTGGGAAGGGGTGGTATCTTCAACAGCCTCGCTCCTGAGTGGCTCTTTGGTTGCTATGATACTCGTGCTCAGAATTCCAAATATAAAACTGGGTTCTAAATTAGTCGCTATAACTGCTAGCCTCGATGATCTTTATTTGACTGGAACCGACGTCACTCTCACTTAGTCCACGTCTTTAAACAGTCTGTGGGACGAACATAGCAACCGTTTTATAGTTTTAAGCAGTGTTGATTAAACTCGTTTGTTTTGTGAATAATGGACTGTGACGGTTTAACTGCAGCTTGTGTTGTGTTTTTAGCATCTGTGTAAATGTCTGTATCATCTGGCTTTAATAAACAGGGAAAATAACAACGGACCCAAAACTGACCCTTGTGGAACACCTGTACCCAGAGGGAGGGAAAGAGAACCCATTATTCCAAAAGTGATGCTGCTGAATCCTCCGTGTAGCACTGATTTAAAAAAAAAATATGAAAATTAAGCTAAGAAAGTAAAAAAACAAAAACAAAAAGAAACAGAACTTTAGTGGTTTGAACCATCAGTGAATGGAGCATCTGAGCAAGACACTTGTTACTGCATATAACTATTACTATATTACAACTACTAGACCTACTACTACTACAGTCAGTCTGCAGGTGCCTCTCGACCTCTTACCACGGTCATTTACTACTACGACTGCTACTTTTACAAGCTCTACTCCAGAGTGTGCAGGTCCCTTGACCCGTGTGAATAGCGTTTTTTGTCTTTGGTTCTGCCCTGTATCGAGTTTCGCCTAAAATAAACGCTCAAACGCCGCATTGAGGCACTCTGCTGGAAATGCCGCTCGCTCTACCAGGCAGAGCAGGATCGATGCTCCAAAACACCATTGTTCCCTCCAAAACAAACATATTATTATGTTAACAGAAGGGAGGGGCTTTAGAGAGCTCCTCAAAATAAAGCTATGGAAATGTACCCAGGGCGGAGCATCAGGAGGTCACTTTAACAAAGACGATAAAACGCTTAAAGGTTCTGTATTACAGAAAAACAAATCTGGAGTTTGTTTTGTTTTATTCACACATGTTTGAGTAACACTTTATTATTAGTCTGTAACATCTCCAAAACTCAAAATGCTCGGTTCCACCTTGTGATGTCATGAAGTGACCAAACCAAGACTAAACCAGGACTAAACCAGGACTAAACCAGGACTAAACCAGGTCTACACCAGGACTAAACCGGGACTAAACCAGGGCTAAACCAGGACTAAACCAGGACTAAACCAGGTCTAAACCCGGACTAAACGGGAACTAAATCCCGACTAAACCAGGCCTAAACCAGGACTGAACCAGGACTAAAACAGGATTAAGCCAGCACTAAGCCAGGTCTAAACCCAGACTAAACCAGAACTAAATCCGGACTAAACTGGGACTAAACCGGGCCTAAACCGAGACTAAACTGGGACTAAACCGGGACTACACCAGGACTACACCGGGACTAAACCAGGACTAAACCATCACTAAACCAGGTCTAAGCCAGGACTAAGCCAGGTCTAAATTTGGACTAAACCGGGACTAAACCAGGACTGGATCCTCCATAAATATACAAAAATATGATACAAACTGTACACTATGACTTCACAAACCTGATGTGATGTGCAGTAGTTTCATTAGTGGGATGCAGCGGATTGTGTTGTGATTATGCTCTGAAGGGGGAAGGACTTAGCACAGAGAGCAAAACTACACTGCAACTAATTGAACATTTTAATATCTTGTTTTTGGTGAATATAGCATTTTCAACACAGTAATAGGAAACATGGAGATCTAAATATGTTACAGTGAATACCCTATAGAAGTAAACTCTCTCTTATCTGCCTGTATGTTCAGTCTTAAAGTGTACTTCCTCTCTGCTCCTCTAGGGGGACTCTGGGGGCCCTCTGGTTTGCCGCTCTCAGGTCTTTGGTTTGGTTTCGTGGGGTCGTTCTTGTGGAGAGGCCAGGTTTCCCGGGGTCTACACCTCCGTCTCCAAGTACAGAGACTGGATCAGACAGACCATCTCCTGCCCCCCCTGCCCCAGACCACGCCCCCAAAGACCCAACTTCAACAAGACCACGCCCATAATTACCCCACAAGACCACACCCCCAATTACCCCACTTCAACAAGACCACGCCCCCAATGACCCCACCCAGAGTTCAACAAAACCACGCCCCCAATGACCCAACTTCAACAAGACCACACCCCCAATGACCCCACCCAGTGTTAAACAAGACCACGCCCCCAATGACCCAACTTCAACAAGACCACGCCCCCAAGGACCCCACCCACTGTTCAACAAAACCAAGCCCACAATGACTCCACCCAGTGTTCAAGACTTTAAATCAGTCCTTTTTGTGCTTTTGTCACTCTGTATTTCTAATCTGACACCTGTGAATCATTATTTTATAATTTGCACATTTTAAATCACAATATTCATCTTAAACGACCTAAGAAAGGTAAACGGCTAATGCTAGCAGCTTTAAACCTAAAGATAAATGGCTAACGCTAACAGCTTTACATCTAAAGGTAAACGGCTAACGCTAGAGCTTGTGTCCACTTCGTGTCGTGTCCAGTTAAAGACCTGTCTCTGTCCACTGGGGTTTTCACAACTCTCCCAGTGCATTGTGGGATATACTGACCTCTAGTGACCAGCGCTGGATACTACTGTTCAAGGTGCTTTGTGGGAAATTTCAAGTGCACTACTTTTTCACTCACTGGACATTCAGACACCACTAAAAACATGTGACCCTTAAAATTTCCCCCATGCAGGAGGATTGTGGACATGCAGATACAGACCGTGAGTTTCCAAATGATCGTTGTCGTAGCGATGAACAATTTAAAACACAATATTATCTCTTTTGAAAGGGAAAAGGTCTTTAAAATGTTGCACGTATAAAAAGAGGAAGCGAAAACACATGAATATTGTATGAGACGGATGATGGGAGACTTAGAGCGTTGCCGTAGCGATTAACAATTTAAAACAAAACATGAATGTGGGAAAAGTCCTCTGAGTGTCCTCACGTGTGTTCTAACTGAACGGGCTCGCCTCTGCACAGATCCGACCTGTAACTTGGCAGCTTCACCTATGTGTGTGTCTCCATTAAACAGACCAGTTTAATGCTGTGGAACATTTCAGGAAAAGTCTGCCATTTTCCACCAAAAAAGTTCAAGCTCCTTAAAGTAAATGAAACATGTTGTGATTTATGTAAATGCAGTGTTGATACACAAAAATAATTTATTTTTACTGTGGTGTTTTTGTATTATGATTTTTTAGATTTTTTGTTTGTTGTGTGGTTTTTGTGCATGTTTCTGGCAGGTTTTCATGTTTTTCTAATTCTGCCTTGTTTTGTTGGATCGATAGCGACATATTTATCAGTTTTATCAGTAAAGTGGCAGTTTGTGAAGAAAAGGGCAAAAATACAGGAAGTAGCTCTGAGTTGTAACGAGGGCCGGTTCAGCCTCTGAGCAGACTGAGCAGCTTCTTAGGGCCCCAAGGCCACCAGAGGGCCCCAAGAGCCCATACATTTGTACTGAAAATAATATAATATGTAAAGTTATACTAGAAACAGGGCTCGGGTGTTTACAGCAGCCTAAATATCCCTCTATAAAGATTATGTTTGTTTTTTGTTTTTTTTAATATATAGTAGCAAAATATCTGCTGCCAAGGGGCCTGGAGACACATCCTGCTTAGGGCTCCCTGAAAGTCACAGCCGCCCTGGTGTAACACAGAATGTCATCTGCCTCTGTCATAAACATGACTCTTTAAGGAGACGAGTTTGACGACTCACTTCTTTAAAATACCTAAACATCATTAGAGTAAATATTTTACTCATAAACTTTCCTAGTTTTGTCTCGTTTTTCAATTTTAGTGAAGTTTATAATGTCACTTCCTGGTTGGACACAGCAGCAGATACGACGTAAAGCTAATTTTATAATTGTTACCTAGCAAACATGACGTGAACAAGGGCCAACGTCAGCGCTACTTCCTGTATTTTTGTACTGATGTAAAACTCTGATGAATATTTATCACCATCCACCAAACTGAGTCAGATAAAAACACTCCAGCCACGTTTGGTTTGTGTTTTTGTTGTTTTGATTCTGTTGTTTACTTGGGCGTGTCATAAATGATGTCATCGTCTGTATATGTGTCCTGGATTTTCTCTCCTCGACTCAAAGCTCCTCAGATCTGCAGCCTCCACAGAACAAACACAAACAACACGCAAACAACAACACGCAAACAACACGCAAACAACACGCAAACAACAACACGCAAACAACACGCAAAACAACACGCAAACAACACGCAAACAACACGCAAACAACAACACGCAAACAACACGCAAACAACACGCAAACAACAACATGCAAACAACACGCAAATGCAAACAACACGCAAAAACACGCAAACAACAACATGCAAACAACAACACGCAAACAACAACACGCAAACAACAACAACAACACGCAAACAAACAAATGCAAACAACAACAACAAACAACACGCAAAACAACACGCAAACAACAACAACATGCAACAACACGCAAACAACAACACGCAAACAACACGCAACAACAACAAACAACAACAAACAACACGCAAACAACAACACGCAAACAACAACACGCAAAAACAACAACACGCAAACAACAACACGCAAAAACACGCACACAACACGCAAACAACACGCAAACAACACAACCATGCAAACAACAACACGCAAACAACAACACGCAAACAACAACACGCAAACAAACAACAAACACAACAAACAACAACACAACACGCAAACAACAACACGCAAACAACACAAACAAACAACAACAACACGCAAACAACAACGCACACAAACAACACGCAAACAACACGCAACAACAACAACACGCAAACACAAACACGCAAACAAAACAACACGCAAACACAACACGCAAAAACAACACGCAAACAACAAACACGCAAAACAACACGCAAACAACAACAACACACGCAACAACAACACACACAACAACACGCAAACAACACGCAAACAACAACACGCAAACAACAACACGCAAACAACAACACGCAAACAACAACACGCAAACAACAACACGCAAACAACACGCAAACAACACGCAAACAACAACACGCAAACAACAACACGCAAACAACAACACGCAAACAACAACAACAACAACAAACAAAACACAAACAACAACAAACAACACACGCAAACACGCAAACAACACGCAAACAACAACACGCAAACAACAACACGCAAACAACAACACGCAAACAACAAAACACGCAAACACAACACACGCAAACACGCAACACACAAACAACAACAACAACAACACGCAAACAACAACACGCAAACAACACGCAAACAACAACACGCAAACAACACGCACAACAACAAACAACGCAAACAACAACAACAAAACAAACAAACACGCAAACAACAACGCAAAACAACAACACGCAAAACAACACGCAAACAACAACACGCAAACAACAACACACAAACAACAACACGCAAACAACAACACGCAAACAACAACACGCAAACAACACACAACAACAACAAACAAACACGCAAACACAACAAAACAACACACGCAAACAACAACAAACAAAAAACAAAAAACAACAAACGCAAACAACAACAACGCAACACAAACAACAACACGCAAACAACAACACAAACAAACAACAAAACAACACGCAAACAACACGCAAACACAACAACACGCAACAACACTGCAACAAACAACAAACAACAAAATGCAAACAACACGCCAAACAACACACAACAACAAAACAACACACGCAACAACACGCAAACAACAACACGCAAAACAACACACAAACAAACGCAAACAAACAACACAACAAACAACACACGCAACAAAAACAACAACACGCAAACAACAACATGCAAACAACAACACGCAAACAACAACACGCAAAAACATGCAAACAACACGCAAACAACAACACGCAAACAACACGCAAACAAAACAACAAACAACAACACACACGCAAACAACAACACAAACAACAACACGCAACAACAACAACACACGCAAACAACAAACAACAAACAACACGCAAACAACAACACGCAAACAACAACAATGCAAACAACACGCAAACAACTACACGCAAAACAAACACGCAAACAACACGCAAACAACACGCAAAACAACACGCAACACACAACACGCAAAACACAACACGCAAACAACAACACGCAAACAACAACAACACAAACAACAACACGCAACACACAAACAACACGCAACAACACGCAAACAACGCAAAAAAAACACGTAAACAACAACAACACACGCAAACAACACCAAAACACAAACGCAAACAACAACACGCAAACAACAACGCAAACAACAAACAACAAACAACAACAACAAACAACAACACACACAAAACAACACAACAACACACGCAAACACACACGCAAACAAAACAACACGCAAACAACAACACGCAAACAACAACACGCAAAACACAACACGCAAACAATGCAAAAACAACACGCAAACAACAACACGCAAACAAACACGCAAACAACAACACGCAAAACAACAACACGCAAACAACAACATGCAAACAACAACATGCAAACAACACGCAAACAACAACACGCAAACAACACGCAAACAACAACACGCAACAACAACACGCAAACAACTACACGCAAACAACAACATGCAAACAACACGCAAACAACACGCAAACAACAACACGCAAACAACACGCAAACAACAACACGCAAAAAACAACACGCAAAAAACAACATGCAAACAATAACACGCAAACAACTCGCAAAAAACAACACGCAAACAACATGCAAACAACTACAAGCAAACAACAACACGCAAACAACACGCAAACAACAACACGCAAACAACAACACATCAACAACACGTCAACAACAACACGTCAACAACAACACGTCAACAACAACACACAAACAACACGCAAACAACTACACGCAAACAACAACACGTCAACAACAACACGCAAAACAACACGCAAAAACAACACGCAACAAACACAACAAACAACACAACAAACAACAACAACACAAACAACAACAACAACAACAACAAACATGCAAACAACAACACGCAACACAACTACACGCAAACAACAACATGCAAACAACAACACGCAAACAACTACACGCAAACAACAACACGCAAACAACACGCAAACAACACGCAAACAACAACACGTCAACAACAACACGTGAACAACATGTCAACAACAACACGCAAACAACAACACACAAACAACTACACGCAAACGCAAACAACACGCAAACAAACAACAACACGCAAACACACACAACACACAAACAACAACACGCAAACAACACGCAAACAACATGACACAACAACACGCAAACAACAACACAACACAAACAACATGGAAACAACACACAAACAACAACATGCAAACAACAACATACAACAAACAACACGCAAACAACACTACAACAAACAAAACACGCAAACAACAACACGCAAAAACAAAACACGCAAACAACAACACACGCAAACAACAACTTGCAAACACAACAACAAAACAACAAACAACACGCAACACACAACACAACAACAACAACAACAAAACACAACAACAACAACACACAACAACAACACACAACAACAACAACACCAACAACAACAAACAACAACAACACGCAAACAACAACACACAAACAACTACACGCAAACAACAACACGTCAACAACAACACGCAAAAAACACGTCAACAACAACACACAAACAACAACAACAAACAACACACGCACAACAACAACACGTCAAACAAACAACACGCAAAAACAACACAAACAAACAAAACACACAACAAACACACGCAACAACAACACGCAAACACACAACACAAACAAACACATGACAAACAACACGCAAACAACAACATGCAAACAATTACATGCAAACTACACGCAAACAACTACACGCAAACAACAACACGCAAACAACAACACGCAAACAGCACGCAAAAAACAACACACAAACAAGTCAACAACACGCAAACAACATGCAAACAACAACACGCAAACAATACAACGCAAACTACACGCACACTACACGCAACAAACACACGCAAACAACAACACGCAAACAGCACGCAAAAAACAACACACAAACAAGTCAACAACACGCAAACAACAACATGCAAACAATATGCAAACAACTACACGCAAACAACAACAACACACAAACAACAACACGCGAACAATACGCAATCAACTACACGCAAACAACAACACGTCAACAACAACACACAAACAACAACACGCGAACAACATGTCAACAACAACACAAACAACAACACAAACAACACACAAACACAACACGCAAACAACAACATGCAAACAACAACATGCAAACAACAACACAACACAAACAACATGGAAACAACACGCAAACAATAACACGCAAACAACAACACATAAACAACACACAAACAACATGCAAAAAACTACACGCAAGCAACAAGTCAACAACACGCAAACAACAACACATAAACAACAACAAGTCAACAACACGCAAACAACAGGCAAACAACACGCAAACAACACGCAAACAACAAGTAAACAACACACAAACATGCAACAACACGCAAACAACAACACAACACAAACAACATGGAAACAACACGCAAACAACAACAAGTCAACAACACGCAAACAACAAGTAAACAACACACAAACAACATGCAAAAACACGCAAACAACAACGCAACACAAACAACATGCAAACAACACACACACAGCACACAAACATCACACAAACAACACAAACAACACACAAACAACACACTAACAACAACACAACAACACACAAACAACAACACATAAAGAACATGCAAACAACATGCAAACAACACGCAAACAATACACAAACAACACACAAACATCAGAGGTATAATACTCCCTACAACAGAAGCACAGATCAGACTGGACTGTTACGTCACGTCGTCTGGAGGTTCATGTCTCTGGCTCCATTTCAAACAACTTCAGAGGGTCAATGAGAAGAAACTAGAACATGATGAAGTCTCTACTCCACTCCTGTCCTCTGGGCCTCTTCTCCTCCGGGCTGCTCCTCCCCTCCTCACCTCCCCTCCTCTCCTCCCCATCCTCTCCTCCTCTCCTTTCCTCCTCTCCTCCTCTGGGTCTGGGTGTGTCTCTCTGTCCTCGGTGTATTAAAGCTGTGCGTGGCTCTCCTTACCTCTCTGTTTTCAGCTCTTTGTCTCTGTCCTCCGAGTCCACAGAGCTCAGGAGGAACTGCGTCTCCTGCTCCCAAACTTCATCGAGGCGATTGTGTTGTGCAAGTCGATCTCTTGGCCCCCATAGCGACTTTTTCTGTGTAAACATGATAAAAGTACAAGGCAACACAGGGATTAGTGAAACAAAAGAGACGAGTTTGAACGAGCCTGTGAGCCGTCAGAGAAAAAAAACATGGAGGCTCTGGATTAAGTGATGGTACGGCTCGTTTTAAATATGGAGAATTTAGATTTTTCTGTGATTGGATTTGAAATGTATGTTCAATTCTGTTCAAAGTGAAGATTTGAAATGTTTAAGAGACTGAAGAACCTCCTGTGTTTCAGAACATGTTTGTAGAAGTCTAGAAAAAGTCAGACAGAACACGCAAACTCCACAGACACAGAGAGAACACGCAAACTCCACAGACACAGTGAGAACATTAATCTCACATTCAGGGACCTTCTGCAGGTGATGTTCTTTTTATAGTGCTTTGCCTGAAATGTTCCTCAGTGTGTGATCTCACATTCAGCTGCAGATGTTTTTATATTTGACCTGTGATGACCTCATGCCCCGTCTCCATGGAGATAGAAGTTTAATGCCATACTGCGGGAGAAAAATAGCATCTCCAGAACCAAACTCGATCATCCAATCAGGTTTATTTCAGTGACACGTGAAGCGAAGCAGCTCATGTGTGTCCCTGATTGGGTCATCCACCTGTCAATCATGCCCCTCTGAAATCTGGGAGATTCCCACTGACTCATATCTCTGTAAAGAACTGGACCCATCACAACAGAAGCCTGTGCTGAGGCGAGTCTGGAACCAGTGACCATTCAGTCTGAGGGCGAATACTTATCTCACTGTGTTAAAGGTCCTACTCACACACAGACCTGGAGTTGTGTTTTGTTTCATTCACACATGTTTAACACACGTAACCCTGCAGATTTAGGCTATATTCTTCTCTCAAACTGAAAACACTCTGTTCCACCTTGTGATGTCATCATGTGGTAATACAGGAAGTGCTCCACTGTGTTTTTAAACTCCACACACCTTCATTGGAATCATTTGGATCATTTCAGTCCTAGAATTGTCAATCTACTACTGAACTAAAGGTAAAAAGAGCTGTTAACTTGAAAACTACCACTTCATGACATCACAAGGTGGAACAGAGCATTTTGAGCTGATGTAGACAGACAAATAATAAAGTGCTAGTGTTGTGAGAATGAAACAAAACACAACTCCAGGTCTGTTTTTGAGAAGGAGGGTTAGAACATGGATTAAAGTTCAGAGGGGTCAGAGGTCAGGGGTCAGTTTGTGCGATACAGGACCTTTAATCTTTCTTGGACGATTCAGAAATGAAACTTTAAATCATTTAAACATGAGTCATAAAGTAAAGTAAGTAAGTAAACTTGACTTAAATAACATTATCCCGACTCCAGACCCTGTCCTCGTGCACGGTCCTTTTGCAGTGGAAACGCGCCCCCTTCTGGTCAGACGCGTGAATCTCAGGCGGTTTGTTTCGCTGTGATTAACTCAGTCACACGAACCTGACAAAGACCCCAGACCCGCTCCTCTGCGCATCTCCTCTGCGCATCCCCCCCCCTCCTCCCCCTGCCCTCCGCGCACGAGGCCAATAAACAATAAACATTCACCGTGTGGGCAGCGCGACGCGGAGGATCCCGGGACGCGTCTGTGCGCGCGCTTTGCCGCCTCTGCCGCCCCTGACGCTCCTGCCGCACGCGCCTCTGCCGCGCGCCGCTCCCTCGCTCTCTCCCTCGCTCTCTCCCGCCGCGCGTGTCCGTGTTTTGCATCAGTCTGGGTTTTGCATTTGTTCTTCCTCGGGCTTTTTCCCGCCGCAGCCTCTCTCCTCCGTCCTCTTACCGCGCCTCCGAGTCCGGACCGAGCCGTGCCGTGCTGCTCTCATGTTTTACCGCCAAACGATGGTGCGCGCGCACGGAGGACATCTTTAATGTGTTTTTTTTCCTGTTTTTTTTCCGTGTTTGTTGTGCATCTACACGTGCCTTCAGGGGAAAAGCGTCAGAAAAACCCGCTGGTCCGCGTTTAACGGATCTGCCGGCGTCGTGACGAGCTGAGGAAGACTCTGCACGAGGAAGAGCCGCCTGGACGCGCGAGCCGCTGACAGTGGGAGACACAGACGCTGTGGACATGTCGGAAGTGCTGCCGTTTAACGAGGATAAAATGAGTCACTATGAGGCGGAGGACGGGCACCTGTCGTTCACCTGCCGCCTGCAGGACACCAACAACTTCTTATGCGGAGCCCAGAACAAGCGCCCGCCCAAACTGGGCCAGATCGGCCGGAGCAAGAGAGGTAAAGACCCTAGACCCAGAACCCAGACCCCAGACTCATGTGCGAACAGAGCGCAGCGCACTGCGATCACCCGCATGAGCCGAGTTATTACCGCACACGCACTCCGCACAAAAGAGCCGATTCACCGCACAAACCGCACAGAGGAATATCAGAGCCATTGCGCACCGCACACGGGCTGAGGGCAGTTTAGCATTCATCACCCGCCCCAGGCTGAGCAGTGTGTATATATCTGCAGGTTTAGAGCGCGCAAAAATGAGTATAGCGTCATTTATGTTTGTTTTACATCAACAACAGCGCAAATACTAAACCAGGACTAAACCAGGGCTAAACCAGGGCTAAACCAGGACTAAACCAGGACTAAACCAGGACTAAACCAGGGCTAAACCAGGACTAAACCAAAACTACACCAGGACTAAACCAGGAGTAACCCAAGGCTAAACCAAGACTAAACCAAAACTGCACCAGGACTAAACCTGGGCTAAACCAGGTCTAAACCAGGGCTAAACCAGGACTGAACCAGGACTAAACCAGGACTAAACCGGGTCTAAACCAGGACTAAACCTGGGCTAAACCAGGACTGAACCAGCACTAAACCTGGGTTAAACCAGGACAAAACCAAGACTAAACCGGGACTAAACCGGGTCTAAACCAGGGCTAAACCGGGTCTAAACCAGGGCTAAACCAGGACTAAACCAGGAGTAACCCAGGACTAAACCAGGACAAAAACCAAGACTAGACCAGCCCTAAACCAGGGATTAAACCAGGACTAAACTGGGACTAGACCAGGTCTAAACTAAGGCTAAACCAGGAATGAACCAGGGCTAAACCAGGACAAAACCAACACTAAACTGGGACTAAACCGGGTCTAAACCAGGACTAAACCAAGGATTAAACCAGGGTTAAACCAGGACTAAACTTGGGCTAAGCCAGGAGTAAACCACATCTACACCAGGTCTGCACAAGGACTAAACCGGGACTAAACCAGGACTAAACCGGGACTAAACCGGGACTAAACCAGGGACTAAACCAGGACTAAACCAGGGACTAAACCAGGGACTAAACCAGGACTAAACCAGGACTAAACCAGGGACTAAACCAGGACAAAACCAAGACTAGACCAGCCCTAAACCAGGGATTAAACCAGGACTAAACTGGGACTAAACTGGGACTAGACCAGGTCTAAACTAAGGCTAAGCCAGGAATGAACCAGGATTAAACCAGAACTACACCAGGAGTAAACGAGGTCTAAACAAGGACTGAACCAGGACTAGACCAGGCCTAAACCAGGGACTAAACCAGAACTAAACCAGGGACTAAACCAGGACTAAACCGGGACTAAACCAGGACTCAACCAGGACTAAATCAGGTCTTAACCAGGACTAAACCACATCTACACTGGGTCTGCACAGGGACTAAACCGGGACTAGACTGAGACTAAACCAGGGCTAAACCGGGACTAAATTAGGACTAAACCAGGACTAAACTGGGACTAAACCAGGGCTAAGACAGGACTAAACCAGAACTAAACCAGGTCTAAACCAGGGCTAAACCAGGGACTAAATCACGACTAAACCAGGCAATAATCAAGGACTAAACCGAAACTAAACCAGGTCTAAATTAGGACTAAACCGGGACTTAACCAGGGAATAAACCAGGACTAAAAACCAGGACTGAATAAAACCAGTAGTACTAAAAAACATCAGGACTAAATCAGGTTTAAACCAGGACTAAATCAGGAATAAATCAGGACTGAACCAGGACTAAACTAGGACTAAACCAGGTCTAAATCTTGTGTGATGTCTTTTGTTTGATGGACGTACATTTTTGGACATTTCATATTCCCCCTTCACATTGCAACATGAGTCAGGTGCGCAGTGCCTTTTGGATAGACATCTCAATCCTCGCTCCTCTCATTCTTCTCCTCTCCTTCTCTCCTCCTTCTCCTCCTCTACCTCACCTCCTCCTCTTGCTCTCACTTGCCATAATTCTGTCTGTCTCTTATCTATGTTCCACAGACGCCATGCATGTTGTGTGTCTGTGTGTGTGTGTCATCCCTCCTCCCCTCTTCCTCCTGCTCCTCCTCCCCTCCTCCTCCTCCTCCTCCTCCTCCTTTCCTCCCTTTGTTACATCTTACAGGTTGATCGCATGTTACAGAGGCTCCAGCGGAGTCGAGCCTTGCGTAGACATTTTGGATCTGAGTTTGTGCACAGATGATGCTCAGATCTTCAGGTCTCGTTTCGCATGTCGTCTTTTCTCCACGTCTCTCTCCTCCTCTTCTCCTCCTCTCCTTTCCTTCTCTCCTTCACATGCTGGAGCCGTTTCAGATGCAGCGCAGTGTTTCTATAGGGTCTGCCCGCACTGGGATCTGGTGGTTTGGTGTTAGTTTTTTGTTTTTTTGGTAAATTTTAAAGACAGAATGTGGTTTCTTGCTTCTCCCTGTTTGAAACACACTGTAGACTGTAGTTTATAGTGTCGCTGGAGAATCATGTGCGACAGAACAGAGCAAAATGAACCTGGTGATGGTGAAAATAATGTTAATCCACTCACGCTCCATCCTCTGCATCTGCACTGGCTCATTTTGAACATTATTTTAGCTGCATCTGTCAGAATAGAGAACCAGATCCTGATCGATACCAAAACTAGAATTGGAACGAGATCCTCATTTTTTGGCTGGTATTGATACTAAAAAAAGTCCCATTGAAAGAAATGAACCTGAATCTGTTTATAATGATGTTGAGCTGAGCAAGTTTAAGACACGTAGACTAGAATATACTCATCGACCACTATGAACCTAGTGGACTAAACCAGGACTAAACCAGGACTAAACCAGGACTAAACCAGGACTAAACCAGGGACTAAACCAGGACTGAACCAGGACTAAACCAGGAGGACTAAACCAGGACTGAACCACGACTAAACCAGGACTGAAACCAGGACTAAACCAGGACTGAACCAGGACTAAACCAGGACTAAACCAGGACTAAACCAGGACTGAACCAGGGCTGAACGACTAAACCAGGACTGAATCAGGTCTAAACCAGGTCTAAACCAGGACTAAACCAGGACTAAACCAGGACTGAACCAGACTAAACCAGGACTGAACCAGGACTGAAACCAGGACTAAACCAGGACTAACCAGGACTAAACCAGGACTGAACCAGGACTAAACCAGGGACTAAACCAGGACTAAACCAGGACTAAACCAGGACTAAACCAGGACTAAACCAGGACTGAACCAGGACTAAGCCAGGAACCTCTAAACCAGGACTAAACCAGGACTAAACCAACTGAACACGACTAAACCAGGACTGAACCAGGTCTAAACCAGGTCTAAACCAGGACTAAACCAGGACTAAACCAGGACTAAACCAGGACTGAACCAGGACTAAACCAGGACTGAACCAGGACTGAACCAGGTCTAAACCAGGACTAAACCAGGTCTAAACCAGGTCTAAACCAGGACAAAACCAGGACTAAACCATAACTAAACCAGGACTGAACCAGGTCTAAACCAGGACTAAACCAGGACAAAACCAGGACTAAACCATAACTAAACCAGGACTGAACCAGGTCTAAACCAGGACTAAACCAGGACTAAACGAGGACTGAACGAGGACTGAACCAGGTCTAAACCAGGACTAAACCAGGACTGAACCAGGACTGAACCAGGACTGAACCAGGTCTAAACCACGACTTAACCATAACTAAACCAGGTCTAAACCAGGACAAAACCAGGACTAAACCAGGTCTATACCAGGACTAAACCAGGACTAAACCAGGACTAAACCAGGACTAAACCAGGACTAAAGTAGGACTGAACGAGGACTGAACCAGGTCTAAACCAGGACTAAACCAGGACTAAACCAGGACTAAACCAGAACTAAACCAGGACTGAACCAGGACCCAACCAGGGACTAAACCAGGACTAAATCAGGACTAAACCTGATCTAAGCTTGGACTAAACCAGGGTTAAACTTGGACTAAACCAGGACTAAACCAGGACTAAAGCAGGACTAAACCAGGACTAAACCAGGGACTAAACTTGGACTAAACCAGGACTAACCTTGGACTAAACCAGGACTAAATCAGGGACTTAACTTGGACTGAACCAGAACTAAACCAGGACTAAACTTGGACTAAAGCAGGACTAAACCATGGACTAAACTTGGACTAAAGCAGGACTAAACCAGGGACTAAACTTGGACTAATCTTGGACTAAACCACGAATAAACCAGGACTAAACCTGGACTAAAGCAGGTACTAAACTTGGACTAGTCTTGGACTGAACCAGGACTAAACCAGGGACTTATCTTGGACTGAACCAGAACTAAACCAGGACTAAACTTGGACTAAAGCAGGACTAAACCAGGGACTAAACTTGGACTAAACCAGGACTAAACTTGGAATAAACCAGGACTAAACTTGGAATAAACCAGGACTAATCTTGGACTAAACCAGGACTAAACCAGGACTGAACCAGGACTAAACCAGGGACTTAACCAGGACTGAACCAGAACTAAACCAGGACCAGGACTAAACTTGGACTAAACCAGGACTAAACCAGGGACTAAAACAGGACTAAACTTGGATTAAACCAGGACTAAACCAGGACTAAACCAGGACAAACCAGGACTAAACTTGGAATAAACCAGGACTAATCTTGGACTAAACCAGGACTAAACCAGGACTGAACCAGGACTAAACCAGGGACTTAACTTGGACTGAACCAGAACTAAACCAGGACTAAACTTGGACTAAAGCAGGACTAAACCAGGGACTAAACTTAGATTAAACCAGGACTAAACCAGGACTAAACCAGAACTAATCCAGGACTAAAACAGGACTGAACCAGGACTAAACCAGGGACTAAACTTGGACTAAACCAGGACTAAACCAGGACTGAACCAGGACTTAACCAGGACTAAACCAGGGACTAAACTTGGACTAAACCAGGACTAAACTTGGACTAAACCAGGACTAAACTTGGACTAAACCAGGACTAAACCTGGACTAAACCAGGACTTAACAGGGACCAAACCAGGACTAAACCAGGACTAAACCAGGTCTAAACAGGTCTCTAACCAGGACTAAACTTGGACTAAACCAGGACTAAGCTTGGACTAAACCAGGACTAAACCAGGAGTAAACCAGGTCTACACCAGGTCTAAACCAGGACTAAACTTGGACTAAACCAGGACTAAACTTGGACAAAACCAGGACTGAACCAGGACTAAACCAGGGACTAAACTTGGACTAAATCAGAACTAAACTTGGACTAAACCAGAACTAAACCAGGGACTAAACTTGGACTAAACCAGGACTAAACTTGGACAAAACCAGGACTAAACCAGGGACTAAACTTGGACTAAACCAGGACTAAATTTGGACTGAACCAGGAGTAAAGCAGGACTAAACCAGGGACTAAACTTGGATTAAATCAGAACTAAACTTGGACTAAACCAGGACTGAAGCAGGACTAAACCAGGGACTAAACTTGGACTAAATCAGAACTAAACTTGGACTAAACCAGAACTAAACCAGGGACTAAACTTGGATTAAACCAGGACTAAACTTGGACAAAACCAGGACTAAACTTGGACTAAACTTGGACTAAACCAGGGACTAAACTTGAACTAAACCAGGGACTAAACTTGGACTAAACCCTGGACTAAACTTGGACTAAACCAGGACTAAACTCGGACTAAACCAGGACTAAACCTGGACTAAACCTGGACTAAACCAGGGACTAAACTTGGACTAAACTTGGACTAAACCAGGAGTAAACCAGGACTGAATCAGGACTGAACCACAACTAAACCAGGACTAAAATTTGACTAAACCAGGATTTAACCAGGACTGAACCAGGACTAAACCAGGGACTTAACTTGGACTGAACCAGAACTAAACCAGGACTAAACCAGGACTAAACCAGGGACTAAACTTGGACTAAACCAGGACTAACCTTGGACTAAACCAGGACTGAACCAGGGACTAAACTTGGACTAAACCAGGACTAAACCAGGACTTAACCAGGGACTAAACCAGGACTAAACCAGGACTAAACTTGGACTAAACCAGGACTAAACCAGGACTAAACTTGGACTAAACCAGGACTAAACCTTGGACTAAACCAGGACTAAACCAGGGAGTAAACCAGGTCAACACCAGGTCTAAACCAGGACTAAACCTGGACTAAACCTGGACTAAACCAGGGACTAAACTTGGACTAAACTTGGACTAAACCAGGACTAAACCAGGACTGAATCAGGACTGAACCACAACTAAACCAGGACTAAAATTTGACTAAACCAGGATTTAACCAGGACTGAACCAGGACTAAACCAGGGACTTAACTTGGACTGAACCAGAACTAAACCAGGACTAAACCAGGACTAAACCAGGGACTAAACTTGGACTAAACCAGGAAAACTTGGACTAAACCAGGACTGAACCAGGGACTAAACTTGGACTAAACCAGGACTAAACCAGGACTTAACCAGGGACTAAACCAGGACTAAACTTGGACTGAACCAGGACTAAACCAGGACTAAACTTGGACTAAACCAGGACTAAGCTTGGACTAAACCAGGACTAAACCAGGAGTAAACCAGGTCAACACCAGGTCTAAACCAGGACTAAACCTGGACTAAACCTGGACTAAACCAGGGACTAAACTTGGACTAAACTTGGACTAAACCAGGACTAAACCAGGACTTAACTGGGACTGAACCAGAACTAAACCAGGACTAAACCAGAACTAAACCAGGGACTAAACTTGGACTAAACCAGGACTAAACTTGGACAAAACCAGGACTAAACCAGGGACTAAACTTGGACTAAACCAGGACTAAATTTGGACTGAACCAGGACTAAACCAGGGACTAAACTTGAACTAAACCAGGACTAAACCAGATCTAAACCTGATCTAAGCTTGGACTAAACCAGGACTAAACTTAGACTAAACCAGGACTAAACCTGGACTAAACCTGGACTAAACCAGGGACTAAACTTGGACTAAACTTGGACTAAACCAGGACTAAACCAGGACTGGACCTGGATTTAACCAGGACTGAACCAGGACTAAACCAGGGACTTAACTTGGACTGAACCAGAACTAAACCAGGACTAAACCAGGACTAAACCAGGGACTAAACTTGGACTAAACCAGGACTAAACTTGGACTAAACCAGGACTAAACCTGGACTAAACCAGGACTGAACCAGGACTTAACCAGGGACTAGACTTGGACTAAACCAGGACTAAACTTGGACTAAACCAGGACTGAACCAGGACTTAACCAGGGACTAAACTTGGACTAAATCAGGACTAAACCAGGACTAAACCAGGACTGAACCAGGACTAAACCAGGACTAAACCAGGGACTAAACTTGGACTAAACCAGGACTAAACTTGGACTAAACCAGGACTAAACTTGGACTAAACCAGGACTGAACCAGGACTTAACCAGGGACCAAACCAGGACTAAAGCAGGACTAAACCAGGACTAAACCAGGTCTACACCAGGTCTAAACCAGGACTAAACTTGGACTAAACCAGGACTAAGCTTGGACTAAACCAGGACTAAACTTGGACTAAACCAGGACTAAGCTTGGACTAAACCAGGACTAAACCAGGAGTAAACCAGGTCTACACCAGGTCTAAACCAGGACTAAACTTGGACTAAACCAGGACTAAACCAGGACTAAACTTGGACTAAACCAGGACTAAACCAGGACTCCACTGCATTCATTCATCCATTACATTACAAAGGTTTTTCCTGGGATACTCAGGTGCATTTTTACTGTGAGTGAGCTCGCCTCTCCACAGTTCTGACCTGTAGTGCTCTGATCATGTTATGTAGATGATGAGGAGCAGCAGAAGGAGGAGGAGTTTTTGGTGTTTCTCTGTAAAATTCTGATTAAACTGACGATTCACAGTTTCATCTGTCGTTATATAAATGTTTCCTTGTTCTTTTTTCTGTATAATTAGTAGTTTTTGATTGAGTGCCCCCTGCAGGTGTGTTCTGTGAGTGCAGTTTGTGTCAGATAAACAGATATTTGATCTTTTTCTGTCTCATTCAGCCTCATGTTTTACTCTTTGTGTTTGAGTCCAGACGACAGCTGCATTTAAATGACATCATGAAATGCTCCTCTTACATAACACAGGCGCACACCACAGTTTGAATACCACACGCCCACGTTCAGCCACAAACAAAACAACAACCTACGAGCTGGTCACGTCTGACCCTCTGCACCGGCAACCGCCTCAGACTAAAGTGTCCTGCTCAAGGACAGTTTCCCAAACTGTGGGACACGAGCTCCTGCAGGTCGGACCTAAACAGAGTTAATTAAACCTGCCTTTTGTCCTTTGGATAATGTAGTCCACTTTAAGACCTGGTTTAGTCCTGCTTTAGTTCTGGTTTAGTCCCGGTTTAGTCCCCGTTTAGTCCTGATTTAGTTCTGGTTTAGTCCCAGTTTAGTCCCCGTTTAGTCCTGATTTAGTCCTGGTTTAGTTCTGGTTTAGTCCCGGTTTAGTCCCGTTTAGTCTTTATTTAGTCTTGTTTAGTTCTGGTTTAGTCCCTCTTTAGTCTTGGTTTAGTTCTGGTTTAGTTCCGGTTTAGTCCTGGTTTAGTTCTGGTTTAGTCCCGGTTTAGTCCCCGTTTAGTCCTGATTTAGTCCTGGTTTAGTTCTGGTTTAGTCCCTCTTTAGTCTTGGTTTAGTTCTGGTTTAGTTCCGGTTTAGTCCTGGTTTAGTTCTGGTTTAGTCCCGGTTTAGTCCCCGTTTAGTCCCTCTTTAGTCCTGGTTTAGTTCTGGTTTAGTCCTGGTTTAGTCTTGGTTTAGTTCTGATTTCGTCCCGGTTTAGTCCCGGTTTAGTTCTGGTTTAGTTCTGGTTTAGTCCCTCTTTTGTCTTGGTTTAGTTCTAGTTTAGTCCCTCTTTAGTCTTGGTTTAGTTCTGGTTTTTAGTCCCTCTTTAGTCCCGGTTTAGTTCTGGTTTAGTCCTGGTGGTTAGGTTTAGTTTCTGGTTTAGTCCTGGTTTAGTCTTGGTTTAGTTCTGATTTAGTCCCGGTTTAGTCACGGTTTAGTTCTGGTTTAGTCCCTCTTTAGTCTTGGTTTAGTTCTGGTTAAGTCCCTCTTTAGTCTTGGTTTAGTCCTGGTTTAGTCCCTCTTTAGTCTTGGTTTAGTTCTGATTTAGTCCCGGTTTAGTCCTGGTTTAGTCCCTCTTTTGTCTTGGTTTAGTTCTGGTTTAGTCCCTCTTTAGTCTTGGTTTAGTTCTGGTTTAGTCCCTCTTTAGTCTTGGTTTAGTTCTGGTTTAGTCCCTCTTTAGTCTTGGTTTAGTTCTGGTTTAGTCCCGGTTTAGTCCTGGTTTAGTCCCTCTTTAGTCTTGGTTTAGTTCTGGTTTAGTCCCTCTTTAGTCTTGGTTTAGTTCGGTTTTAGTCCTGGTTTAGTCCCTCTTTAGTCTTGGTTTAGTTTTGTTTTCCTGGTTTAGTCCCGGTTTAGTCCCCGGTTTAGTTCTGGTTTAGTCCTGGTTTAGTCCGGTTTAGTTCTGGTTTAGTGGTTTAGTCCCTCTTTTAGTCTTGGTTTAGTCTGGTTTAGTCCCTCTTTAGTCCCGGTTTAGTTCTGGTTTAGTCCTGGTTTAGTCTTGGTTTAGTTCTGGTTTAGTCCCGGTTTAGTCATGGTTTAGTCCTGGTTTAGTCCCTCTTTAGTCTTGGTTTAGTTCTGATTTAGTCCTGGTTTAGTCCCGGTTTAGTTCTGGTTTAGTCCCTCTTTAGTCTTGGTTTAGTTCTGATTTCGTCCCGGTTTAGTTCTGGTTTAGTCTGGTTTAGTCCCTCTTTAGTCTTGGTTTAGTTCTGGTTAGTCCCTCTTTAGTCTTGGTTTAGTTCTGGTTTAGTCCCTCTTTAGTCCCGGTTTAGTTCTGGTTTAGTCCTGGTTTTTAGTCTGGTTTAGTTCTGGTTTAGTCCTGGTTTAGTCTTGGTTTAGTTCTGATTTAGTCTCGGTTTAGTCACGGTTTAGTTCTGGTTTAGTCCCTCTTTAGTCTTGGTTTAGTTCTGGTTTTTAGTCCTCTTTAGTCTTGGTTTAGTCCTGGTTTAGTCTTGGTTTAGTTCTGGTTTAGTCCTGGTTTAGTCTTGGTTTAGTTCTGATTTAGTTCTGGTTTAGTCTCGGTTTAGTCACGGTTTAGTTCTGGTTTAGTCCCTCTTTAGTCTTGGTTTAGTTCTGGTTTAGTCCCTCTTTAGTCTTGGTTTAGTTCTGGTTTAGTCCCTCTTTAGTCTTGGTTTAGTCCTGGTTTAGTCTCTCTTTAGTCTTGGTTTAGTCCTGGTTTAGTCTTGGTTTAGTTCTGATTTAGTCTCGGTTTAGTCACGGTTTAGTTCTGGTTTAGTCCCTCTTTAGTCTTGGTTTAGTCCTGGTTTTAGTCTCTCTTTAGTCTTGGTTTAGTCCTGGTTTAGTTTGGTTTAGTTCTGATTTAGTCTCGGTTTAGTCACGGTTTTAGTTCTGGTTTAGTCCCTCTTTAGTCTTGGTTTAGTTCTGGTTTAGTCCCTCTTTAGTCTTGTTTTAGTCCCGGTTTAGTCCTGGTTTAGTCCCTCTTTAGTCTTGGTTTAGTTCTGGTTTAGTCCCTCTTTAGTCTTGGTTTAGTTCTGGTTTAGTCCCGGTTTAGTCCTGGTTTAGTCCCTCTTTAGTCTTGGTTTAGTTCTGGTTTAGTCCCTCTTTAGTCTTGTTTTAGTCCCGGTTTAGTCCTGGTTTAGTCCCTCTTTAGTCTTGGTTTAGTTCTGATTTAGTCCCGGTTTAGTTCTGGTTTAGTCCTGGTTTAGTCCCGGTTTGGTTGTGGTTTTGTCCCTCTTTAGTCTTGGTTTAGTTCTGGTTTAGTCCCTCTTTAGTCCCAGTTTAGTTCTGGTTTAGTCCTGGTTTAGTCTTGGTTTAGTTCTGGTTTAGTCCCGGTTTAGTCATGGTTTAGTCCTGGTTTAGTCCCTCTTTAGTCTTGGTTTAGTTCTGATTTAGTCCTGGTTTAGAGTCCGGGTTTAGTTCTGGTTTTAGTCCCTCTTTTGTCTTGGTTTAGTTCTGGTTTAGTCCCTCTTTAGTCTTGGTTTAGTTCTGATTTCGTCCCGGTTTTTAGTCCGGTTTAGTTCTGGTTTAGTCCCTCTTTTGTCTTGGTTTAGTTCTGGTTTAGTCCCTCTTTAGTCTTGGTTTAGTTCTGGTTTAGTCCCTCTTTAGTCCCGGTTTAGTTCTGGTTTAGTCCTGGTTTAGTCTTGGTTTAGTTCTGGTTTAGTCCTGGTTTAGTCTTGGTTTAGTTCTGATTTAGTCTCGGTTTAGTCACGGTTTAGTTCTGGTTTAGTCCCTCTTTAGTCTTGGTTTAGTTCTGGTTTTAGTCCCTCTTTAGTCTTGGTTTAGTCCTGGTTTAGTCCTGGTTTAGTCTTGGTTTAGTTTGATTTAGTCCTGGTTTAGTCTTGTTTAGTTCTGATTTAGTCCCGATTTAGTCACGGTTTAGTTCTGGTTTAGTCCCTCTTTAGTCTTGGTTTAGTTCTGGTTTAGTCCCTCTTTAGTCTTGGTTTAGTTCTGGTTTTTAGTCCCTTTAGTCTTGGTTTAGTCCTGGTTTAGTCTCTCTTTAGTCTTGGTTTAGTCCTGGTTTAGTCTTGGTTTAGTTCTGATTTAGTCTCGGTTTAGTCACGGTTTAGTTCTGGTTTAGTCCCTCTTTAGTCTTGGTTTAGTTCTGGTTTAGTCCCTCTTTAGTCTTGGTTTAGTTCGGGTTTAGTCCGGTTTAGTCCTGGTTTAGTCCCTGGTTTAGTTTGGTTTAGTTCTGGTTTAGTCCCTCTGGTAGTCTTGTTTTAGTCCGGTTTAGTCCTGGTTTAGTCCCTCTTTAGTCTTGGTTTAGTTCTGATTTAGTCCCGGTTTAGTCCCGGTTTAGTTCTGGTTTAGTCCTGGTTTAGTCCCGGTTTAGTTCTGGTTTTGTCCCTCTTTAGTCTTGGTTTAGTTCTGGTTTAGTCCCTCTTTAGTCCCGGTTTAGTTCTGGTTTAGTCCTGGTTTAGTCTTGGTTTAGTTCTGGTTTAGTCCCGGTTTAGTCATGGTTTAGTCCTGGTTTAGTCCCTCTTTAGTCTTGGTTTAGTTCTGATTTAGTCCTGGTTTAGTCCCGGTTTAGTTCTGGTTTAGTCCCTCTTTTGTCTTGGTTTAGTTCTGGTTTAGTCCCTCTTTAGTCTTGGTTTAGTTCTGATTTCGTCCCGGTTTAGTCCCGGTTTAGTTCTGGTTTAGTCCCTCTTTTGTCTTGGTTTAGTTCTGGTTTAGTCCCTCTTTAGTCTTGGTTTAGTTCTGGTTTAGTCCCTCTTTAGTCCCGGTTTAGTTCTGGTTTAGTCCTGGTTTAGTCTTGGTTTAGTTCTGGTTTAGTCCTGGTTTAGTCTTGGTTTAGTTCTGATTTAGTCTCGGTTTAGTCACGGTTTAGTTCTGGTTTAGTCCCTCTTTAGTCTTGGTTTAGTTCTGGTTTAGTCCCTCTTTAGTCTTGGTTTAGTCCTGGTTTAGTCCTGGTTTAGTCTTGGTTTAGTTCTGATTTAGTCCTGGTTTAGTCTTGGTTTAGTTCTGATTTAGTCTCGGTTTAGTCACGGTTTAGTTCTGGTTTAGTCCCTCTTTAGTCTTGGTTTAGTTCTGGTTTAGTCCCTCTTTAGTCTTGGTTTAGTTCTGGTTTAGTCCCTCTTTAGTCTTGGTTTAGTCCTGGTTTAGTCTCTCTTTAGTCTTGGTTTAGTCCTGGTTTAGTCTTGGTTTAGTTATGATTTAGTCTCGGTTTAGTCACGGTTTAGTTCTGGTTTAGTCCCTCTTTAGTCTTGGTTTAGTTCTGGTTTAGTCCCTCTTTAGTCTTGGTTTAGTCCTGGTTTAGTCTCTCTTTAGTCTTGGTTTAGTCCCTGGTTTAGTCTTGGTTTAGTTATGATTTAGTCTGGTTTAGTCACGGTTTAGTTCTGTTTAGTCCCTCTTTTTAGTCTTGGTTTAGTTCTGGTTTAGTCCCTCTTTAGTCTTGGTTTAGTCCTGGTTTAGTCCCTCTTTAGTCTTGGTTTAGTTCGGGCTTCTTTTCGCTCAGAGTAAAAGTTCATATTTCTTGTGTGCTGTGTGTCTCTGGTTCTTTAAAGTCAAACATGTTTTTAAAGGGGCGGTGTCACATCACTCTAATGATAATGTTATTAAAGGGTCTGGCTGATTGGAAATGCCTTTAAGTGACATTTTCATAACCAGGCTTCAGAACATGGCATCAGCTGGAGTTCACAGTGTTTCGATATTTTTGATACTAGTTTTAGTGTCGATTAGGATCTGATTTTGATATGTAAATTCCTAGATGAAGCTGATGATCTGAACACCTATGGAACAAATCTGGCAAGATTTTAAAAAGTTGCAGTAGCTGAAAATCTGTTATGATTTTTGGCCCAATGCAGAATAAACCAGAATAAACCAGGATAAACCAGATGCTAACGCTGTTTTCTCCCCAAAAACAGACCTGGAGTTGTGTTTTGTTTCATTCACACATGTTTGAGTAACACTTTATTATTAGTCTGTCTACATCTCCAAAGCTCAAAATGCTCTGTTCCACCTTGTGATGTCATGAAGTGGTAGTTTTCAAGTTAACAGCTTCAGTCTTGCTTCAGTCTTGCTTTCAGCTTCAGCTTCAGTTTTGCCCTTAGTTCAGTAGATTGACAATTCCAGGACTGAAATGATCCAAATGATTCTAGTAAAGGTGTGTGGAGTTTAAAAACACTGAGGAGCACTTCCTGTATTACTACATGATGACATCACGAGGTTGAACAGAGTGTTTTCAGTTTGAGAGAAGAACTCAGCCTAAATCTGCAGGTTTGTGTGTTAAACATGTGAGAATGAAACAAAACACAACTCCAGGTCTGTTTGTGACGAGGAAACGACATTAGAGCAGATCACACAGTCGTATAATATGGGTCTTTTAAAGCTGCACTGTGTAACCTTTCTGCTCGTCTCTATGGGAATGTTATTGCTTTTTATCTCTAGCATGTTCCACTAAATGGCATTAAACAAACCTTTAATGCTTTCATGAAATTACAAAAGTTTTAAATACTGAACAAATACCTTGAAAAACATGCAGAATTTGTATTAATCGACTCATTATTTTTTATGTAGATTACAAGTTTTTAAAGATACATTTAAAATCTAATCATAAAATCTGAGATTTAGTTCAAAAATGATTTAACAACTCTGCTCCTTATGAAACCACATTTCACAACATTTCAGAACATGGATTTTTACAGATTTTCACACAGATTCTTCAGATGTGATCCATATGAAGAACAAGCCTGTTTGAGCCATAGACTGTTTATATAAACGGACAAAGCTAACCTGCTAGCTGCCACATTCCAAACAGGAAGCGACCATGGGCGCACTTCCTGCTCCATTGACCCTGGCTACAATTCACTTTCTGTGTGTCCCCTCTCTCTGTAACTGCTGCTGTCAGACTCGTCATTTTGGTCTTAAATGTTTGTATTAACCCTCTACATGATCCTGGGGTTTTTATTTCACTATTGTGTCTTTAAATCAAGATATGAACATTAATAACAGACAAATCAGGTCCTTCTTTCCCCGAGGTCACTCCTGCTAGCGTTAGCAACAGGTTTGATTGACAGCGTTGCTAAGCGCCTGCTCCCTGCTAAACCAGTTCCAGATTAGCCGCTATAACTGCTCTAGCCTCAATGAGCTTCATTTGGAGCCTGTGGTGACGTCGCTTAATCCACGTCTTTATTCAGTCTGTGGTTTGAAAACATCTTTAGCTTCTCTACACTTCGCCAAATGTGATCAGAAAAACTCAAGTTCAACCTTTATGTTTTTGTGATTTCAAAGTTTTAAATTAGTTTTTACGTGTTCTATTGTGGGTTTCTTGATCTCTCTTTACATTTGTTATGATCCTGTCTGATTTTAGCGTTCATGACATCACTTCCTGTTTCGAGCGATATTTTGAGGATTCTTGTTCCTTTAAAATACATAATATTTGGATTTTACGTAGTTATTTACCATGGAAACGGTCCTCACTTGAACCTTTGGATATTTTGTCGAGGCTCAAGTCAGAGGCACTGTTATATCTTTGTCGGGTTGCCAGATCCTGCAAAAATCCTGCTATTTCTTCATGAGGCAGTTCAAAATAATCCAGTTAATTGATCATTTTGAGATTTTTCAGGTGAATAACTAATCCGCCCTGTTCTTTCTCCATCTTCTAGTCATTTCTTCTCATTGAGCCTCTGAAGTTGTATTTGGAGTGATTCATGTTGTACACTGTGACACGCCCACTGTGACACGCCCACTGTGACACGCCCACTGTGACACGCCCACCTTCTCCAGTTTTATTTTCTTAATCAGTGATACTTGTAGGATTCAGCAGCGTCATTTTGTTACAAATATTAAAAAACGTACTGCTCTAGCGTGATGTGCTCTGTCCATAGGGGGCGCCGACAGCATGCGGCGCTCTGTTGTCATGACGTTTACGTTGACGTAAACGTCCCATTGGACACTGCAATTTTCTAATGTGGAAGTCAGTGAACGTGTTTCTTTTATGAAGTGGTTTTAGATGAATATTGTGATTTACAAAGGTGTAAATTATAACAGAATGATCCACAGAGATGAGAACCATAGAGACACAAGCTCAATGGGACTGGTTTAAAGGTGAACTATGTAATTTTTCTGATGGGCTTGTTTCCATGGAAGTGTTTTTGCTTTGCCTGGACTGTTTTGCATAGTTTTTTGAAGCAGGTTAAACACCTGTGGGTGACAGCAGCTCAGTTGGTAGAGTGTTTGTGCACTGATCACGTTGGCGGTACGATTCCAGCTCCGACAAATGAATGTTGTTGTTGTGTCCTTGGGCAAGACACTTAACCCTCCTGGCTCCCAGTGTCTGTGTAACTGGTGTATGAATGTGTGAGCAGTTCCCTCATGTACAAAGTTTTGAGTCTTGAAGGAGGAAAATAGCTGTATAAAAATGTGACACTTTACCCTGAATAATCTTGTGTTTTAAATGTGCTTTTTGGACTTAAAACACCCACTGTATTTTAGTTAGGACGTAGCTGGTTAGCACGTAGCTAGTTAGCATGTAGCTGGTTAGTATGTAGCTGGAGAGCACGTAGCTGGTTAGCACGTAGCTGGTTAGCATGTAGCTGATTAGCATGTAGCTGGTTAGCATGTAGCTGATTAGCACGTAGCTGGTTAGCATGTAGCTGGTTAGCATGTAGCTGGTTAGCTTCCGCGATGCATTTAAACTCTTCATATTTGAACATTTTGAAAAGTCTATGCCAAAAATGAGTAAAATTTTACTTCCAGAACCAGAGCGTCTCTGTTGAGCTCCATTACTCACCATAATGAGTTTATAAGCACTTTTCACAACTCTCAGAAACGTGTGCAAAGTTTTTTATCATAGTAAAGCTAACAACAACTAGCATGTGAACACGCTTGTCCTAATTGTCAGACTTTAAATCCAGCACACAAACACAGTGGATTTATTCTGACCTCCAGAGCTGCTCATACAGTAAATCTGAACTGGAGCAGAACACGTTTGATTAAAAACAGATGAAATTTTGTATTTACAACTAACCGCCATTTTGTTTGTTTGTTTGTTTGTTTCAGTGATTGAAGATGAGAACGCAGAGGAGGATGCACAGCAAAATGGGACAGAGAAAACTCCAGCGGAGGCTTAGACCATCCTCCCTTCAAACCACCCCCCCCCCCCCCCCCCCCGCTCCATCTTCACCCCTCGCCCCTCCATCCCCCCGTCCATCCCTCCATCTCCTCCAGACATTTTCTACCAGTTTGAATCCAAAGACACTGTACATAAGCACTTTTTCATGGGGCAGCAAGCAACACTTCCAGCCATGACAACGGGAACCTTCTCTCCTCCAGATATTAACCCAAACCCTCCAGTCTGTACCAGGAGATGTATTATGCAGCGCTACAGCCTTTGGAAACAGCTATGGACTCAGTTTTTGCCTTGGGGTTTCCTGTTTTTTTACTCAAAATAACAAGTATTCCAGTGGATGGCTCACCGTTTACATGGGCGAGACAGAACCAGATTATGGCTCTTAAAACAGCTGTGGCTCATGCTGTGCAGTCTGATTAAGCTAAAACAGTGTTGGGAAGTAACGAAAAACCAAAAATCCACCTTCAGAATTATAATTTAGAGTGACTGTTGTGGTACAGTTACTCTTTAAAGAAACATGGTTGTACTTCGTCACAGATTTGGTGAGAAAAATTGCTCTTGTGGTGAGTAAATGTGCAGGTTTTTCCATCTTTAACGGCGCTGTATCAGATTTTTACGTAAAAAAACAGAATAAATTCATTTTAAACAATTTGCAGTTTGGTCCAAAGTCACTCCTCACTGACCTTATGCATCCAGAACATCCTCATTACTCACCACAATGAGTTTCTAAGCACTTTTCACCACTCTCGGACACCAGAGCGGAGTCTAACAGTAACTAGCATGCTAACAGCGTGCCCCCTGATTCTCGGACAGTAACACAATGGACCTATTTTGACGTCAAGAGCTGCTTTTAATATATTTTCAAAGTATTCTTCCCAACACTGTTTAGGAGAGGCGTTCAGCTGCAAGGGGTAAGAAACAGCCAGGGCAATATAGTAGCAGATACAGCTACAAAAGTTATAACGCTAAATTACTAGATGCCCTTGAATGTCTTGTAGTCCCTGGTTGCAGCTGTTCACCTTTTGGACCTGCATGTAAACTTAAGAGTGATCTGATTCTATGGAGAAATCAGACTATAATTGGACAACGAGAGTAGTCAGATTACTCTCCGTAAATGTAAACGTAGTGTGCGCATCCTTCACTTTGTATTGGAAAGCTCCGATAACATTTTGGATGGCCCTGCTGGCCACAACAGGGACTGAACGGTGTACAAAATATGCAAGGCTAGCTAGCAACATGACGCTAACGGAGAGATGTTTTAAAATGAGTCCATTAATGCCGTATTGACTTTAAAAACGAAGAGGAGCATTTCAAGTTTCAATTCCAATGGTTTATTTTTATCTTAAAGGAGCCAAGGTTTCACGGAAACGGATTTACTCAAACAAGAACGAACCAAAACTCTGGATATGTTTTTGACGGGGATCCAAGATGGCGGAACGGTTCTTTTCTTTTTTGCAAAATATATCTCCTTTAAACAAACTTGAACCCAGGTTTTTGGCCATAGAAACGTGCATTTTTGGGCGATCCAAAATGGAGTTCGAGGAGGAAGAGGAGACGATGCGAGGAGCGCTGGTGAAAATGCAGAAATCAGGGACAGGAAAAAACAAACTAACTTTAAAGCACACAAATGTACCAATCAGAAGCTGTTATCCTGGTCACTTTGAAGGAGCGGCGTGTATATATCTGGAAACGGTAGCTCATATTTTATTGCACAGAAGTTGGACCAATGTTTTGTGAAAATACTGATTATTTATTGAAGTAAATGAGGCTGGACGAGCGTTTGAGACGAGCGTGTACGTCTGAGTGAGTGAATGAGATTTCACATGTTCTGGGGGGGTCCCATGAACAAAGCCTGAGTTATTTTAATCCTTATGCTTGTCCATATATATAAACGGACATAGCAGCCTGCTAGCCGCTGCGTTACAAACAGGAAGTTAGCATGGGGGTAGTTCCAGCTCCATCGACTTTCTAACTTTTGTATTAACCCGCTCTACATGATCCTGCATTTTTTTTCCATTATTGCGTCTGTAAATCAAGATATGAACATTAATAACAGACAAATCAGGTTGTTAGCGTTAGCAATAGGTTTGATTGACAGCGTTGCTAAGCGCCCGCTCACTGTTAAACCAGCGGTGGGGGCGGGAAGGGGCATTACCTTCAACAGCCTCACTCCTGATTGGCTCTTTGGTTGCTATGATACTCACAGTCACCAAATATGGAACTCTGTGTGATGCTAACTAGAGGCTCTGCTCTGTCTGAAGCTCTTTTACTCAAGTTAAACTTTTAATCTGAGGTTTATTATAACACAATCTGATCATAAAGAACTGATTTATCTGAACTTCTACAGGTGATTTGTGCTGTTAAACAAATAACATTACAGTCACAAGCTCGCTAACATTAGTATTAGCATTAAACGTAACGGAGTACTGCCAGGTCTGCCCCCAAACAAATATGCAGAAATTTAAACTTTTCTGCTCATTCAGCGCTTGCTTGTGTCCTTCCTGTAGCAGTTTAAAGGTGGTTTACCTGAATTTTACTGTTTTAAAATTGTGAAAAACAACAAATTAATTTTTTTTTTTTTTGGTCTAAAGTGACTCCTCACTGATTTTATGCATTCAGAACATCCTAATGATTCACCATGATGAGTTTATAAGCACTTTTCACAACTTTTAGAAAGACTAGAGCTCAGTTTTGTTATCACGGTAATACTAGCAACAACTAGCATGCTGACGCAGACTTCTTCATTCTCGGGCAATATAACATTTTCAAATTCGCTGCAGACAGTTCATAGCGGACTCATTTTGATCTCCAGAGCTGCCTGTACAGCACCTCTGGACTGGGGTGAGACACATTTTGCTCAAACACATGTGGAAAAAAAATCGGGCGCAGGCCTTTAACCCCCAGACTTCCCCCCTCCTGCTCCTCCTCCTTCATGGGACGCCCCCGGTGGTGGTGTGCGGTGCTGCGGTCTGAGTGCTTTTGTTACATTTGCGGCTGAGCTCATTTCTACGATGTACCTCCTGCAGTTTGTAAAGCCCGGGATGAGGGCCCTTGTTACTGTAACACTGATACTTATACACAGAATATTTATATCTGTGCATTATGATTATTATTGTGTGTGTGCCAAAACTCACGCAGGAACTACTGTAACGATCAACTCTTTTAATTACACGTGTTTATGAATTGTGCTGTTTATACAGGTTGTTTTGTGCCGTTATCCCTGATGTTGCTGCGGGCGACGCCATCGTCCCCGTGGTCGTGTTACGGTCAGTGCGAGACAGTCGGGTCTGGAGAGACGGAAGTGACTGTCAGTTCCCAATTTGAGTCATTTACCGGATTTGTGTGAGTTATGTTAGCTTGACTTTATTTTCATTATTTAACTCACCAGAAATAGTTCAAAATCAGTTTGTTGAAACGTTAGCTGGCCTTCTTTTCAGTTCACAAAGAAAGTTTTGTAGAGTTTATCTTTAGAAAAAACGCTCATAAAATCCTGTATTGCTGTAATCACAAACACATTTTATACCACGGTCTGTGAACAATGCTAATGCTAACTGCAGTGTGTAACTGCACAGGTAGATCTGGCAACAATTAATCACTGCTCTGTATCACTACGCTGTGAGCATCACCATAGCAACAGGTAAACAAATGAACGACTGTCAGGAGGGACGAGCTTCAGCTGAAACAGAGACAACGAATAAACATCCACAGAACAAACACTCAGGTGTAAATGTGAAATATAATCACCCTGGCATAAGAAGATTAAACTCACATAAACGTAACCTTAACGATAACCCGTGTTCTAACGTAAAGATATGACCCTGATCTTAAACCTCATCACATCTAACGACCAATCAGAGCAGACCGTCCCTCCGGAGCCTACATTCTCACATTAACCTTGCACACAAAGAGCGTGGTTTAGATGCAAAAGTGGGCGGGGCATTTAGAGACAAAAGTGCGTTGTGCTGAATAAAGTCAGTGACCTCATGTTTTCAAGTTATAGATGCGAAAATTAAAAAAAAAAAATGAATTGTGTAAAAAAAAATACATATATGTACAAAAGAAAAATCTGCAAATATGTATCTAAAATATTAATAAAAAATACAAATTTGCACTTAAAATTTTGAAAAACGAAATTAAGGAATGAATTTTAAAAAGTCACAGATAAAAATTATTATTATTCAGTTATTCCTCTAAAAATCGTCTGTAAATAACGACACAAAACAGCCTCCCTTTTTTTTATTTTATTTTTTTAAAATATTTTTTGTATGTACTTTTGTGTTGCCATGTGGCAGGGCTCTTTTACACAGCGTGCATGCGAGTTCAGAGTCATGCATGTCCCAGTGAACCACCTCGTAACGCTTTGAATGACCTCTGACACTTAAACACTCTGTACAAACTCGCCTCCATCTTGTTAATAACTATGACAAATATTTATTCGTTTAGTGCTCGTGGGTTACTGTGGAAACGCTCATATTTGATGTTGTACTTTGATTTTTAAAAGTGTAGCAAAAAATCACAAAAATATAGTTTTGTATCAAGATGAAAAACGATCGCAAATGGCAAAAATTATGGCTGAAAATTCTCGTTTCTTGTACAAACGTTCCCCCGGCTGTTATTCAACTGTGAGTCTGTTTTTTAAATCGAGAAATAGATAAACAACAAAATAACAGCATGAGTTCAATCCAAACTAGTGTCGAAATTCGGGTTCTCAACTGGTGGTTCTGCTCCCAAAAGTGAACGTTTGTAAATATCTTTTTGTTGTTTGTCAAATTAAAGGCGCTGTACCTGATTTTTACTCTTTTAAAAACATGAAAACATTTAAACAAGTTCATTTTAAACAGTTTGCAGTGGTCTTATGCATTCAGAACATCCTAACTACTCACCAGGATGAGTTTATAAGCACTTTTTACGACTCTTAGACACCAGAGCAGAGTTTTGCTAGCATGCTAACTGCGCACTTCCTGTAAAACGCTTTATAATCAGACGCAGTACGCAGCGACATATTTTGCTTATAAAATATATCTGTTGGGAAAAATCACGTACAGAGCCTTAAAATGACTTAATGATTTCATAATAAGTCCTCACGCAGCAGTAGTTAACCTAAAACACAAGCTCGCCCACTAACCAAAAGGTTGACGGTTCAATCCTCACAGCTGTTGTGTCCTTGGGCAAGGGTTAGGGTTACTTTGCTCTCCTTGTCTGCGAACGTGTCAATGTTTGATTTAGCCACAGTGAGTTTGTACCAACTCATTAAAACATTCTGAGTATCTGGAAACGTGCGAGACCAGAGTACTGCGTCGTTCTTATGAAGTAGCCTGATGAAGTAAAAGTACTGTTACTTTCAAATAATGTTAGCAAAAAGTACTCAGAAAGTACTCGAGTAGCAACGTTACACTGTCCGATGTTTACATTTCAGTAGCTTTTGCAAGAGACATGCAAAAAATTTTTTGAATACTGTGATCACTACTATTACTACTACTACTACTGCTGTTACTACTACTGCTACTACTACTACTACTACTACTTCAAATCCTTGTATTGTACTGCACCGGTTGAGAACCCAGAATGTCAAACGCAGCTGCCAGTATTTTTCTGATGAACCTGGGGAAATGTACATCCCTGCTTCCCAATGCAATAAATGTCTGTTTGCATCTACAGCGCCCCCTGTGTCTTTATTCAGCCTGAAAACAGCACGACCATGTGATGAACTTGTACGTGAATGTGTGAAAGTATCGAAAGTCAGACACTAATCAATACTAAAACTGATATCGGGAGTAGACACTCGTTTGAGCAGCTATCAATACCGAAAAAGTCACATCATTGGATCAAACTGGACGTTTCCTGAACAGTTTATTGAACAAATACTATGATTCTTTGTTGAAAATTACAATATTGTCTAAAAAAAAGAGATTTTAAAATTATGATTTGGGTCAAATTCTGTATCGGGTATCGACTCTACTCTTTAGTATCAAAGTATACTGGTTTTAGTATCGATTAGGATCTGATTTTCGATTCTTTTGACAAACTCATTTTAAAATTCACTTTACTTTTCCTCTATTTTCTGATCTTTAATGTTGTTTCCTCGTCACAAACCGGGAGTTGTGTTTTTGTTTCATTCATACATGTTTGATACACAGACCCTGCAGATTTAGGCTGAAAACACTCTGTTCCACCCTGTGATGTCATCATGTGGTAATACAGAAAGTAGGAAGTGCTCCCCTGTGTTTTTAAACTCCACACACCTTCATTTCTAGAATCATTTGGATCATTTCAGTCCTGGAATTGTCAATCTACTGAACTAAAGGTAGAAGGAGCTGTTAACTTGAAAACTACCACTTCATGACATCACAAGGTGGAACAGAGCATTTTGAGCTTTGGAGATGTACACAGACTAATAATAAAGTCTGTTCTTGAGGAGGAAACAGTATTATAACGTGGATTAAACCTCACACGAGTCCATTTAATGTGATATAGGACGTTTAAAGCGGGTCATCTCTTCGTTGTTTCAAATACTTATATATAAGTTCTGCTTTGACTTGTTTTTCTTCCACCAAACATCAATTATACGAAGGAACTGAGGCGTCACAAAGTGTGAGCAGCGCGAGGCCACATCACTTATATAACACACTGTATATGGACCCGGGGGTGGATCACAATGAAGCTCCACTCAGAGTACTGATACTTTAAACAAACATACTCGAGTAGAAGTACAAAGTAGTGGTCCAACAAGTTACTCAAGTAAGAGTAAAAAGTATTTGGAAAAGCACACCTTAAGTAAGAGTAACTTATATATATAGACATATGTGTTTTCACTGTTAGCGCTTGCCTCTCCACAGACTTGACCTATAACCTGGCCTGACCTGCTTGTCTCCATGGAGATACATATGTTTAATGTCAAACCAGAAAAGTTTCACAGTGCAGCTTTAGTTCTGTCAGGTGTAATGTTCCACAGCTGCTCTCGCTCAACGCAGGACGTACATGTGTGTGCAGGGACGCGAGGAGAGCGCACGTCCGGGTGTACATGCGGGTCTGGTTGTACATGTAGGTCCAGTTATGGGTTCGGTGGTGGGTCTGGTTGTGGATCCAGTTGACAGTTGTGGATCCGGTTGCACATACCTGGGTCCAGTTGTACATGTGGGCCCAGTTGTCAGTTGTGGGTCCGGTGGTGGGTCTGGTTGTTGGTTGTTGGTCCGGTTGTACACAAGTCCTGAGTGAGGCTGAAGTGTGGATGATTAGACCTGAATGAGTACTGTAGTACTTTATGGGTCCACTGGTGGGTCTGGTTATCGGTTATGGGTCTGATTGTGCGTTGTGGGTCCAGTTGTACATGTGGGTCCAGTTGTACATGTGGGTTCGGTTGTGTGTTGTGGGTCCGGTTGCACACATATAAAGTCTTGAGTGAGCCTGAAGTGTGGATGATTAGACTTGAGTACAGTACTGTAGTAGTTTATGGGTCTGGTGGGGGGTCTGGTTGTTCGGTTCTTGGTGGTGGGTCTAGTTGTACATGTGGGTCCAGTTGTTGGTGTTGGGTCTGGTTGTACATGTGGGTCCGGTTGTGCGTTGTGGGTCCGGTTGCACGCATATAAAGTCCTGAGTGAGGCTGAAGTGTGGATGATTAGACCTGAGTACAGGTCTATAGTATTTTATGAGTCTGGTGATGGGTCCGGTTGTACATGTTAGGTCTGGTTGTATATGTGGGTCCGGTTGTTGGTAGTGGGTCTGGTTGTACATGTGGGTCCAATTGCTGGTGGTGGGTCTGGTTGTATATGTGGGTTCGTTTGTGCGTTGTGGGTCCAGTTGTTGGTGGTGGGTCTGGTTGTACATGTGGGTCCAGTTGTTGGTGGTGGGTCTGGTTGTACATGTGGGTCCAGTTGTTGGTGGTGGATCTGGTTGTACATGTGGGTCTGGTTGTACATGTGGGTCTAGTTGCTGGTGGTGGGTCTGGTTGTACATGAGGGTTCGGTTGTGCATTGTGGGTCCGGTTGCACACATATAAAGTCCTGAGTGAGGCTGAAGTGTGGATGATTAGACCTGAGTACAGGTCTATAGTATTTTATGAGTCTGGTGGTGGGTCCGGTTGTACATGTAGGTCTGGTTGTATATGTGGGTTCGGTTGTGCGTTGTGGGTCCGGTTGCACACATATAAAGTCCTGAGTGAGGCTGAAGTGTGGATGATTAGACGTGACATTTTCAGCTCTCTGTGCTTTAAATCATTCATGTGTCTCTGCTGCAGATACAACTCTCTCTCCTCCTCTCCTCTTTTCTCTCCTCTTTTCTCCCTCTACCCCCCCCCCATCTCTCCTCCTCTTTCCTCTCCTCTTTTCTCCTCCTCCCCCTCTCCTCTCTCAGTGCAGACTCCTCTGCTGCAGCTACAGCGTTCTCCCACTTGCTCCTTTTCTCTTCCTCTCTCTCTCCTCTTCTCCTCTCTCTTTCTTTTCTCCTCCCCTCTTTCTCCTCTTCTCTCCTCTGTCTGCTCCTCTGCTCTCTCCCTCTCTCCTCCTCTCTTGTAGCCATCATTCTCTCCTCTAACTCTCCTCTCCATCCATCTCTCCCCTTCACTCCTCCTCTGCTGCAGCTGACATTTCCTCTCTTTCTCCTCTTTTGCTGCAGCTATCTCCTCTCTTTCTCCTTCCCCTGTTCCTCTCTCCTCCTCTTTTCTCTTTCTCTGTGTGTGTGTGTGATTGTCCTTTTTCATGAACCTGGAAATTCAGCCTCCCCCATCTCTCTCTTTCTCTATGTCTCTCTCGCTCTCTACCTCTGTGTTTGTCTCTCTCTCTCTCGCTCTCTCTCTCTGCCTCTGTCTCTCTCTCTCTCTCTCTCTCTCTCTCAGATGTAGGTCGTAGAGGAGGAGAAGGAAAAAAAAGAGGAGAGGAGGGGGAGGAGGTGTGAAGAGCTCGGAGGTATAAACACATGCCCATATTTACCCACAATCCCTCTCTGCAGATGGACACAGCCCCGAGCGCCACAACTGTCACTGTGAAAAAACACCTCCAGTGAAGTAAAGGTACTACAGTACTGTACTCGAGTACAGCATTGAAAAGTACTACAGTAATGCAGGATTTAAATGTACTACAGTACTGTACTCCAGTGCAGCGTTTAAACGTACTACAGTACTGTAATACAGAGTTTAAAAGAACTACATTACTGTACTCCAGTGCAGCGTTTAAATGTACTACAGTACTGTAATACAACTTTTAAACATACTACAGAACTGTTAAACAGCGTTTAAACGTACTACAGTACTGTACTCCAGTGCAGCGTTTAAATGTACTACAGTACTGTAATACAGCGTTTAAAAGTACTACAGTGCTGTAATATAGCCTTTAAATGTACTACAGTACCGTAATATAGCGTTTAAACGTACGACAGTTCTGTAATATAGCATTTAAATGTACTACAGTACTGTAATACAGAGTTTAAAAGAACTACAGTACTGTACTTGAGTACAACGTTTAAAAGTACTACATTACTGTACTCGAGTAGTATCATTTATACAGTGACGTGCGGTCAGGTGAGGCCGGTGAGGCAGTGCCTCACCTGTCACCACAGAGAAAAAATTAAGGAAATGGTTGTATTTATGCAATGATTTGTACTATAAAGTTATTTTCTATCTAACTTTGCAATTTTATTCTTTTTTCTACTCAAAATTTCTGATTTTCTACGTTTACCATTGAAATCCTGAGAAGAGACGTGTGGTGAGGCACCGGCCGTTCGTGCCTCACATGGACTGACTGTGCTGTAGCTCAGCAGTGACGCTGCTGCTTTAAGCGGCTGTGAAAAGGCGCCGGGTGAGGCACGCAGTTACCTTGCCTCATGTTAGGGGGCGCTCGTGAGCCGAGGGATTCTTGCAACTCCCACAGAATAGGGGCTGCAAACTACAATTTAGAGTTAGTAAGTCAACTTTCGCAATCCGTTAACTTTTTTCTCTATGTTTGGCCCTACTTTTTAAATGGAGGAAGATTACATATTAAAGTTCAAGCAGTTTTCTAAACTGGACTTTCGCTCGAAGCAGGAGGTTATAATTAAAGGAAGACCAACGCTAAAGGAGCTAAATTATTTGCTCCAGACGACGGGACGAAAGACTCGCTCTTTTCAAACAGAGTGGTACGAAATGGTAAGAAATTTAATGACTTCAGTCCACTGAAAATTAGGGAACCAGAATAAGGATAAAAAACAATACAAAACCAGCTTGCTTTTTATTTGATACTATTTCATACGGACTTTATTTTGAAATTCTTTTTTATTCTGGGCCCAAGTCACTTACTGGTTTACATGTTTGTAAATCTGATTGTGATGACATCAGTGCCTCACCAGCCACAAACCTCACCGCACGTCACTGCATTTATGTTTCTGTACTTTACTTGAGTACACTTTAAAGTGGATACTCTTAACACTTTTATCATTTTTAACATTCCAGAGCTGCTCCAGGGCATCTGAACTAAGACAGGATACAGGGACAAAATCAGACAGACGTAGACATAGCTAACCTGCTAGCATAAACTGTATATATAAATGGACATAGCTAACCTGCTAGCATAGACTGTATATATAAATGGACACAGCTAACCTGCTAACATAGACTGTATATATAAATGGACATAGCTAACCTGCTAGCATAGACTGTATATATAAATGGACACAGCTAACCTGCTAGCATAGACTGTATATATAAATGGACATAGCTAACCTGCTAGTATAGACTGTATATATAAATGGACATAGCTAACTTGCTAGCATAGACTGTATATATAAATGGTCATAGCTAACCTGCTAGCATCGCGTTCCAAACAGGAAGTGATCGTGGGCGCACTTCCTGCTCCATCGACTCTAGCTTCAGTTCACTTTGTAAAAACCGTGTCCCCCTCTATCTTCATTAATCTTCATCATCTTAAATGTTCGTATTAACCTGCTCTACATGATCCGTTTTTTATTTCACTATTGTGTCTGTAAATCAAGATATGAACATTAATAACAGACAAAATAGGCGCCTTCTTTCTCTGAGGTTGCTCCAGCTAGTGTTAGCAACAGGTTTGATTGACAGTGTTGCTAAGCGCCCGCTCCCTACTAAACCAGCGATGCGGGCAGGAAGGGGCGTTACCTTCAACAGTGTCGCTCCTGATTGGCCCTTTGTTTGCTATGATACTCGTGGTCAGAATTCCAAATGTGTAACTCCGCTCCAGATTAGCCGCTATACCCGCTCTAGCCTCTATGAGCTTCATTTGTAGCTGAAGCTGTGGGTGACGTCACACTCACTCAGTCTGTGGTTTATGTCGTTATTTGAAAAACAAACACCCAGACACACATGCACTGGTCAAACAGATAAACTGTGTGAGAAAGGTCATGTTTTTTTTAGCTTGTTCTTATGTAACGTTTATGTTAGTGGAGCATGAGAGTCACATGACACATCACATGACACATCACATGACACATCATAAAGGTCGGGAGTGCACCAAGATGGCTGCTCTTCCTCCACCTCATTCTCTCCCTCTTTCTTCTCTTCCCCCTCTTCCTCCTTTTCCTTTTCTTCCTTTTCCTTTCTTTCCTTTTCCTTCCTTCCTCCTCCTCCTCTCCCTCTTCTGTACACAGCACCCTGAGGAGGTGTCTGGGGAGAGGGAAGTCTTTATTTAGATGATAAAAAGCTTTGTTTGAGCAGTGGAGCAGCGGGAGGCTCGAGGCTTCAGGCGGGATGATGAGGTGTCTGAGGAGAGGGAGGGCCTGATATTCACAAAAATAAATAAATAAAAATGAATGAATGTGTGTGTGTGAGTGTGTGTGAGTGTGTGTGAGTGTGTGTGAGTTTGTGTTGCCATGTTGGGGGTAAATTATCAATATTGAGAACTGTAAATGTCTTGACATTTTCTAGAATCTACAACGTTTTTTAATGTGAAATTTGTGGTTTTAATTTTTATTTTAAATGTATTGTATTTTTTATTTAATTATATGTAATTTATTTATTTTTTTAGGTTGTTTTGTTTTTGCAGAGTCAAGATGGCCGACCTGTTACATAAGATCTGATCAAGACAATTTCAACCAAAATAGAAACTTCCTTCTCCTCTCTCTTCTCACTTTTGTTCCTCTCTTTCCCTGTCCCTCTGGTCTTCTCTTCCTCTCTTCCTCCATTCCTCTCTTCCTCTCCTTCTTTCTCCTCTCTTCTGTTCCTTCTCTTCCTCTGTTTCCTTTCTTCCTTCTCTTCCTCTGTTCCTTCTCTTCCTTCTCTTTCTCTTCTTCCTCTGTTTCCTCTCTTCTTCCTCTCTTCTTCCTCTCTTCCTCTCTTCTCTTCTTCCTTCTTTTCTTCCGTGTGCTTCTCATTTTGTTTCATTTGTTCTATTTTTATTTGTTTTTTGGCGGATTCTTTCCTCTGTTTGTTCTTTGAAGATGACATCGCACGGAACTGTCCAGGAAAAGAAATCTGTAAAATCTGATCTGTGTACAGAGAGTCAGGAGTCAGGAATGGTGAGCAGGGAGTCAAGAGTCGTGAGTCAGGAGTCGGGAGTGGGGAGTGGGGAGTCAAGAGTCGTGAGTCAGGAGTCGGGAGTGGGGAGTCAAGAGTCGTGAGTCAGGAGTCGGGAGTGGGGAGTCAAGAGTCGTGAGTCAGGAGTCGGGAGTGGGGAGTGGGGAGTCAAGAGTCGTGAGTCAGGAGTCGGGAGTGGGGAGTCAAGAGTCGTGAGTCGTGAGTGAGGAGTTGGGAGTGGGAAGTGGGGAGTCGAGAGTCGAGAGTCGGGAGTGGGTAGTGGGGAGTTGTGAGTCAGGAGTCGGGAGTCGGTAGTAGGGAGTCGTGAGTTGTGAGTTGAGAGTCGGGAATTGGGAGTGGGGAGTTGGGAGTCAGGAATCGGGAGTCGTTTGGTTAAAGCACACAGACTGTGGGAGATGTCAGTGTTATTCAGGTCTGTGGTTTATTAAAGGGAGCTGCTCTGCAAAAGTTAAATCTCTAGCCTCCATTAAAGCTGCACTATGGAACTTGTCTGGTTACATTTGCTCTAGCTGTGTTACTTTGCCTGAAATATTCCACATTATGGCTTTAAAGTGATCTTTCTTATATTTGGTTGTTTAACTAAAATAAACCAATACTTCCTGGTCTTTTTCTCCCGGCGACACCTTTTCTTCTCCTGCCCAATAAGATACAGGCTTATTGTTACTGTGCAGCTGATGTCATCAACATTCTGTGGCAGTGTGATGCTAGCTGGAGGCACGGCACTCTCTGAAGCTGTGACTCAAGTTCAGCTTTAATGTGAGTTTTGTTTTATAAAGGCCTGACTTATCTGAACTCCAACAGGTGATTTGTGCTGTTAAACAAGTCCCTCTCAAATAACACTACAGTCACAAGTGAGCTAGCATTAGTATTAGTATTAGCATTAGCCAACAGTTTTTCAGTGAGTCACTCTCACCTTTTAGTGTAAAATCAAACTCTTAAACTGGACCATGAGCTCGGACTGATCACAGGCTCCTCACAGGTGCTCTTTAAATACAGTTTGGATTTTTTTCAACAATCAAAACCTTTTTTTTTTTTTTTATTAATTATTGCTAATGTGTGCAGTGTGTCACCATGGTAACTGCTGAACATTCTGCCATAGACCTCCATGTAGAACACAAGTGTCAGTATTGACTAAATATATATTTATATATATGTATATATTATTTCCTGGTAAAGGAAGATTCAAGATTTAGGATTCAAAACTTTTATTGTCCTATGTTTGTAGGTATAAAATAGATAAATAGTAAGATAAAGAAAGCATATAAAAAATAAAATCAAATAAATAATAGTGCAAATTATCATGTTTAAGGTGTATTGAAAAGATGAAAAAATCAGCATCCTGGAGCGGCGTTAGCAAACACATTCGCCATGCTGGGCACCATGTTGTACATGACAGTAAGGTTTATAAAAATACTTTATAAAAATACTTTATAAAAATACTTTATAGAAGCGATTCAGACGTCTCCATTATGAAAGAAATAAACAAATCTGATTGGACGATTGGTTCTGTCTCAAGATGTGACTATGCAGACTGTTTACGTCAGGGGTCCCCAAACTTTTTCCTGTGAGGGCCACATAACTTTTCTCTTCTCTGATGGGGGCCGGGGTCAGTTTGTAACAGAAAAAGTGTGACGATTGCAGGAGCCTAAACGTAAAAATGTATTGTTTTCCAGAAAGCCACACATAATCAAATAACCCTTTCTGGACTGTTCACAGGACAAAAGTCAGGAAATAAATAATAACACAATTAATGAAATAAATAATAACCAAATGACCCTCCCTGGGTTCTAATCATCAATCAATAATCGTTTGTCCACTTCAGGTTAAATGCCCTGCATTCTGAATCCATTTTTCTCTTGTCTGACCTTTTCTCCATGATTCCGTTCTCTTTGAGAGGGGTGGGTTTAGGATTTTTTTTCTGGGCGTTGCCAGATAGGGGCACAGACCGCAGAAGGGTGGAACAGAATGTCACCTTATATGCGTTTATGAAATTGTTACTAACTAATAGTTAATAATGAAAATAGTTCATAACTAAGGAACATTTTATTGCAAAAGTCCAACTTTATTATGAAATACAAATATATATATATGAAGAAAAAAAATCAAAATGCTCTCTGGTATTGTTCAGGGGGCCGGACCAAATTTGGAGGCGGGCCGTATTTTGGGGACCACTGGTTTACATAAATGGACGTAGCTAACCTGCTAGTTGCTGCATTACAAGCAGGAAGTGATCATGGGTGCACTTCCTGCTCCATCGACTCTGGCTCCAATTCACTTTACATTGAAAACTTAACCCGCTCTACATGATCCTGGAGTTTTTATTTCACTATTGTGTCTGTAAATCAAGATATTAACATTAATAACAGACAAATTAAGTGCCTTCTTTCCTCGAGGTCACTCCTGCTAGCGTTAGCAACAGGTTTGATTGACAGCGTTGCTAAGCGTGCTCTGGTTTATCTGTGATGGAGGGAGTGGGACCACACCTTTATCCTTCTGTATGAAACTCACAGAGAGGTTTCATTCTACAGAAGATTTGGAGAAACGAGGGACAGAGGATAAGGTTTGGGGACGTTGGTGTAACGGCGCCCCCTGGAGGCACTCTGGTTGGTCCTGGAGCTGTTTGGAAACATGAAGTCAGTGATGTCATATTACACAACACTCAGCACTGTGCAGCTAAAATCTACTGAAAAATGAAATGTTTCTGCTCCAAACGAAATGAAAACGAAACAAAATGTGAGAGTTTGAAAAGATGGAGGGAGGAGAGGAGAGAGGAGGAGGAGAGGAGGATGCAGATTGGATGAAAAGACACTCAATGAGGAGGTAAGAGGGAAGAGAGAAGAAAAGAACGACAGACAGATCAGATAAGAGTGGATAGAGAAAGAGAGAGAGAGTGAATAAGGAAGGAGGAGAAAGAGAGCGAGAGAGGAGGATGAAATTGGAGGAGAAGGAAAGAAAGGAAGGAAGAACAAGAGAAAGAGAGAGTGGGGGAGAATAATGAGAGAGGAGAGAGAGAGCAGAGTGAAGAGATTGAGGGAGGAGAGAGAGAAAAAGAGAAAACAGCAGACTACCCCGTGGTTTCTATAGCAACAACATTCCCAGCCTCCTCTCCCTCCCTCTCCTCTCCCTCCCTCTGTTCCTCCTCTCTTTCTCTCCTTTCTCTTTCCTCCCTTCTCTCCTTTCTCTTCCCTCTGTCATTATCTGTCATTATCCTCCCTGTCTTTCCCCACAGCCTCTCTCCCCTCTTCTCTCTCCTCTCTTTCCTCTCTCCTCTCTCTCCGCTTCTGTCTCTCCTCTCTCCTCTCTCTCTGCTTCTCTCTCTCCTCTCTGCTTCTCTCTCCTCTCTCTTTTCTCCGCTTCTCTCCCTCTTCTCTCCTCTCTGCTTCTCTCTCTCCACTTCTCTCTCTCCTCGCTCCTCACTCCTCTCTCTTCTCTCTCTCTTCTCTCTCCTCTCGTCTATCTCCTCTCTCGCCTCTGTCCTCTCTCTCCTCTCTATCTCCTCTCTCCTCTCCTCTCTCTTTGCTTCTCTCTCTCCTCTCTCTTTGTTTCTCTCTCTCCTCTCTCATCTCTCCTCTCTTTCCTCTTTCCTCTCTCTCCTCTCTCCGCTTCTCTCTCTCCTCTCTATCTCCTCTCCTCTCTCTCTGCTTCTCTCTCTCCTCTTTCTCCTCTCCTCTCTCTCCTTTCCTCTCTCTCCTCTCTCTCCTCTTTCCTCTCTCCTCTCTCTCCTCTCCTCTCTCTCATCTTTCTCCTCTCCTCTCCTCTCTCTCTTCTCTCCTTTCTTCTCCCCTACCTGTTCGGAGCCGGACCTGGGCGGAGCGTCTTGCTCCTCCCGTGCGAACCGGGGTCTCATCAGGAGCATCAGAACCACGTCCATCAAGTTTTACAACGCCTCCTGGAGAATAAATTATACGTCAAAGCTGAGAAGTGTGAGTTCCACGCAGAGCAGGTCGGTTTCCTGGGCTTTATCATTGGGTGCGGCCAGGTGAGGGCTGACCCTGAAAAGATCAAGGCCGTTACCGATTGGCCGGCACCCAGTAGCCGCAAACAACTCCAAATTTTCATTGGGTTCGCCAACTTCTATAGCCACGCAATCTCACCCCTCACTAAACTGACCTCTCCTTCTCAGCAATTTATCTGGTCTCCCAAAGCTCAGTCTGGATTCGATCGCCTGAAGGATCTGTTCACCTCCGACCCCATCCTGCACTAGCCCGACCCTGCACGCCAATTCGTCGTGGAAGTTGACGCCTCAGACACCGGCGTGGGAGCCGTCCTCTCCCAGAGGTTTGAACCCAAGAACTGTCTCTTTCCCTGTGCCTTCTTTTCCCATCGTCTGTCCCCAGCTGAGAAAAACTACGACATGGGGGACTGAGAGCTGCTTGCGGTGAAACTCACCTTGGAGGAGTGGCGTCATTGGCTGGAGGGGGCGGAGCAACCTTTTGTGGTGTGGACCGACCATAAAAACCTCTCATATATTCAGTCTGCTAGGCGTCTCAACTCTCGCCAGGCTCGTTGGTCATTCTTCTTCAGTCGATTCGATTTCACCCTCACATACTGTCCGGGAACTCGCAAGGTGAAGCCCGACGCCCTGTCCCGTCAGTTCTCCCAGGAGGAGAACTCCACCGTCCCAGAACCTATCATCCCCTCCTCCCGAATCGTGGCGATGTCCGGTGGGAGATTGAAGACCGGGTCCGGGAGGCTCAACAGGATGACCCCGACCCAGGTACTGGTCCCCCTGGCACATTATTTGTTTCTAACCCCATGCGTTCCCAGGTTCTGGAGTGGATCCACAACTCCCGGTTTGCCTGTCACCCCGGAGCCAACCGCACCCTCTCTTTGCTGAGACGGTACTTCTGGTGGCTCACCGTCGACAAAGACACCATGTCGCCGCATGTCATTTGTGTGCCAGGGGGAAGGCCTCCCATTCCCCGCCGTCCGAGTTACTCCATCCGCTTCCCATTCCAAGGTCACATGACGTGGTGGATTTTGTGACCGGCCTCCCACCGTCATCCTCACGATCGTCGACCGCTTCACCAAGGCAGCTCACTTGGTTGCCCTGCCCAAACTCCCCACAGCCAAGGAGACGGCCGACCACCTCACCCAGCAGGTCTTCCGCCTCCACGGAATCCCATCTGACATCGTGTCCAACCGAGGCACGCAGTTTACCTCCCTGGTGTGGCGTGCGTTTTGCGAGGGTCTGAGCGTGTCCGTCAGCCATACGTCTGGATTTCACCCCCAGTCTGATGGGCAAACTGAACGGGCCAACCAGGATCTTGAGATGGCGTTAAGGTGTGTGGTGTCCTCCACCCCCTCCGCTTGGCGTACCTACCTTCCCTGGATCGAATACGGCCATAATTCTCTGATCAGTTCGGCCTCCGGCCTCTCCCCGTTCGAAGCCTCACTGGGTTACCAGCCCCCACTCTTCCCGTCGGAGGAGAAGGACCTTGCCGTGCCCTCGATCCAGCACCATCTCCAGCGCTGCCGCAGGGTATGGGGAAGGACCAGAGCGGCGCTCCTCCGTACTGGGGCGCGTACCAAGACGGCTGCGGATCGACGCCGCATCCCTGCTCCCGATTAGTCGGTATGGTTGTCATCTAAAACTATCCCCCTAAAGACCGACTCTTGCAAGCTGTCCCATCGTTTCCTAGGTCCCTTCCCCATCACCAAGATCATCAACCCTGCCGCGGTCCAGCTACTGCTTCCTCCTTCCCTCCGCATCCACCCTACCTTCCATGTCTCACACATCAAGCCCGCCCGCACCACGCACCTCACCACGCACCGCACCACCAGCCCCCTGCCAACTCAACCCCCACTGTTGTTGAATTATTCACAAACTGTAAATAAACATTGTTAAACCTTTCCCCGGGTACCGCATCATTTGGTCCGATCAGTCTGAAGCACGACACTATATATGAACAAAAGCCGTGCGTGGGATTATTTTTATTAGATTTACTCAGATTCTCGTGAGCTTTACGCCCTGTTCTGACGCTGTTTCTTGTTCATATTGTGGTTGCTAGGGAACAGTCACAGAATCACCTTGACACGAGCAGAAGTTTGGAGCAGAGACATTTTATTTTTACAACTTTTATATTTTATATAAAAACAGAACAAAAAATATATGAAGTAAGACCAGAGACCATATATGGACATAGCTAACCTGCTAGCATACACTGTTTATATGAATGGATGTAACTAACCTGATAACATACTGTTTATATAAATGGATGTAGCTAATCTGCTAGCTGCCGCTGTGCTCCAAACAGGAAGTGGTCATGGGCGATGAGCTTCATCTGGAGCTGAAGCTGTGGTGACGTCACACTTGTTTTCTTCGTTACATAACTCTTCGTCTTACTTCATAAATGTGACGTTTTCTGTTTGTTTATAAAATGTAGAAAGTCGTATAAAAGCTTCAGATATAATGATGTGAACAAGTCATATTCTCTTTAAACATTTCCATGGCGACAAAATGCTCTGAGCGTTTGGGCCCCGGGCTCAGACTGAAACTGCTCAATTAATCATGTGACCCACATCGAGGCAAGCCATTGGTCAGCTCCTCTGTCCTACATCTGTGATTGGCTCAGGCTCAAATGTGAAGGATGCTGAGACTCAAACACAGCAACATGTTACTGCAAGTGTGTAGTCCCCATGTACTTTTACACAAGTACTTTTACTCAGGTACTTTAACTGAAGTAATTTTACTCAGGTTTTTTCCTGCTCTGTTGTGTTTTTTTCCTCCTCTGCTGTGTTTTTTCTGCTCTCTTTTGTTTTTTTCCTCGTCTGTTATGGTTTTTTCCTCGTCTGTTGTGTTTTTTCTCTCGTCTGTTGTGTTTTTTTCCTCGTCTGTTGTGTTTTTTTTCCTGCTCTGTTGTGTTTTTTTTCTTGCTCTGTTGTATTTTTTTTTCCTGCTCTGTTGTGTTTTTTTTTTCCTGCTCTGTTTTTTTTCCTGCTCTGATGTTTTTTTCCTCATCTGTTGTGTTTTTTTTCCTTCCTTGTTGTGTTTTTTCCTGCTCTGTTGTGTTTTTTTTTTTTTCCTTTGTGTTGTGGTTTTTTTTTTTTTTTGTCTTTTGTTTTTTTCCTGCTCCGTTGTGTTTTTTTCCGCTCTCTTTTGTTTTTTTTCCTGATCTTTAGTGTTTTTTTCTCATCAGTTGTGTTTTTTCCTCATCTGTTGTGTTTTACTCTTGCTCTGTTGTGTTTTTTTCCTCCTTTGTTGGGTATTTTCCTCATCTGTTGTGTTTTTTCCTGCTGTGTTTTGTTTTTTCTTTGTCTGCTCTGTTATTTTCCTCATCTGTTGTATTTTTTCCTGCTCTGTTATGTTTTTTCCTCCTCTGCTTTTTTCTGCTCTCTTTTGTTTTTTTCCTCGTCTGTTATGTTTTTTTCTCATGTGCTGTGTTTTTTCCACGTCTGTTGTGTTTTTGCCTCATCTGTTGTGTTTTTTCTTTCTCTCTTTTTTTTTTTTTCCTTGTTGTGTTTTTTTCTCGTCTGTTGTATTTTCTCCTTATCTTGTGTTTTTTTTCTTGCTCTGTTGTGTTTTTTACTCATCTGTTCTGTTTTTTTCCTGCTTTGTTGTGGGGTTTTTTCTGCTCTGCCGTGTTTTTTCCTCATCTGTTGTATTTTTTTCCTGCTCTGTTGTGTTTTTGTTGTTTTGTTGAGTTTTTTTTGTTTTTTTGCTCTGTTGTGTTTTTTTTCTTGCTATGTTTTGTTTTTTTCTGCTCTGTTGTAATTTTTTCCAGTTCTGTTGTTTTTTTTTCTCGTCTGTTCTGTTTTTTCTGCTCTCTTTTGTTATTTTCCTCATCTGTTGTATTTTTTCCTGCTCTGTTGTGTTTTTTTTCCTCATCTGTTTTATTTTTGTCTTATCTGTTGTGTTCTTTTCTTTCTCTGTTGTGTTTTTTCCTACTCTGTTGAGTTTTTTTCCTCGTCTGTTGTGTTTTTTCCTACTCTGTTGAGTTTTTTTCCTCGTCTGTTGTGTTTTTTCCTGCTGTGTTCTGTTTTTTTCCTGCTCTGTTGTGTTTTTTTCCTGCTCAGCGGCTGTTTTTTTTCTTGTCTCTCATGATATTTCCTGCTCAGTTGTGTTTTTTTCCTGCTCTGTTGTTTTATTTTCCTCGTCCGTTGTGTTTTTTCCTCATCTGTTTGGTTTGTTCCTCGTCTCTTGTTTTTTTTTCTTTCTCTGTTATGTTTTTTTTTTGCCTTCTCTGTTATGTTATTTCCTTCTCCGCTGTGTTTTTTCCTCGTCTCTTGTGTTTTTTCCTCGTCTGTTTGAGCTCGTGTGGAGTTGGACACCGCTTTGTTTTGTTTGAACTTTTAATAATTCACGGGGGCCGCTGTTAAATTGACTTTAAATTATGTAACAGTCCGAACAATGTTGATACTAAACACCTTCACACGCCTCATTCATGCTTCAGCACGAGTCACGTGACGCTCGGCCGCCAATCAGCACAGAGGACAGGTTTGGACAGTTCAGGGCTCAAAATATGACCAGTGGAGTGTCTTGCCCGAGAACACAACAGCACAGAACAAGATTAACAGAGAAATAAACAAAGCAAACTGTAGATTTAAGAGGATGGGAGGGCATCTGACACAGTTAATTTACAGGTCAAACAGTGACAGACATTTAATGTCACAGTGCACTCTACAGGCAATAAAAAAAAGCAATAACATCTCCATGGAAACGAGCTGCAAAGTTCCGCAGTGCGCCTTTAGAGAGCAGTGTGTGGATTTCCGTCTCATCCCTCGTCATGTGACCTGTTCATGAGGCAGGAGCCAATCAGAGTGCAGGAGCCGGGTCAGACCAGGACACGGAGACAAAAACAGATACTACCAGAGATTTAACCCTGATGACATCACCACAGCACACGGGCCAGTCATGTTTAAGACAGATGACATCACCACATCCCACAGGCCAATCACATTTAAGACAGATGACATCACCACATCCCACAGGCCAATCACATTTAAGACAGATGACATCACCACATCCCACAAACCAATCACGTTTAGGACAGAACAGAGCGGCGGCTGGAGTTAATGTTCTTAAAGGGCCATGTCACTCTATTCTCTGATATCTGTTCTAATGTTGTTTCCTCATCACAAACAGACCTGTTCCACCTTGTGATGTCATCATGTGGTAATACGGGAAGTGCTCCACTGTGTTTTTACTCCACCATACTCCACCGGACCCCCCCCCCCCCCCCCCACCCCTTGCTGACTAGTGTCCCCCTCTCCCCTCTTACTGCCCTCCTCGTAGGGTTATCGTATTTAAATAAATAATAAATAATTTTAAATAACATACGTAACGCACGCGCAAAGACAGCGGTGCAAGTCCAGTGTGTGGTGTAGGGCTGTCCCATTTCGGCAAGATGGCGGCTACACTGAGGATTATACATTTTCGTCCGCATACTTCGAGCGGTACTTTGAATGGTAGTTTGAAGGGTCTGCATTTTTGCGAATTGGGACACGTCCACTGTCTTTACGCACTCGGCCTGCTCCGTCTGTTTACGGAAAACCATGGCATGTCATACGTCGTCGTGCTCCGCTGCTCATTGGCTGTAAGGAGAAAACATCACTAAACATGTGTGATGTCATTGGTTGATTCTACACGGGGGAGAGTGGGGCGTAAACTTTCAGTCACCTGTAGCACTGATTCGCTGTCTGGCGCTCCAGTAACTCACAACCTCCACATTATTGGCTAAACTTGGTGTCAATCCGAAGCTAACGCGTGTGTTTATCACTGAGAAACAAAGTTGGTGCTGTCAGAAGTTTATTATGTCTAAAATTTATAAAAGAAATGCAAAAAATGACAGAGCAGATTTCACGTTTGGAATACTTTCCTGCAGCAGATTGGACAGGGAGGATCAAATTTATTTTGTGGACATAATTTCTTGACTGGATTATATTCTCTAGATCTGTACGAAACGAATGAGACCAACTCTGTGGAATATGTTGATGTTTGACAGAACCAGAGCCTCAAAGGTGAGTGAAGTCCAAATCCACATTTTTGGCTTTTCTGTAAAACTGTCTTTCCTGTCAGCTCTGTGGTGATTCAGGTGAAAGTTGTTTGCATAAACGAAAAGAGGAGCTGTAACTTTCATTGAATGTGTAGATTGTTTGTGTGGGTGACACAGAAGTACATGTACATTGCTGTAAATTTGTAAAGAAAAGGCGACGGAACGTTAAGTTGTTAATAATGGCTTAATCATAATAACATAGTTGTTGATTTATGATTGTGTATCATTACAACGCCCTTTGAAACATAGTTCTCTTTTTGGTTTACTGTCCCCCCCTTAGACCAAACTGAGAGTTTCGCCCCTGAACTTCACACACCTTCACTAGTGTCAAACCCTCCATCAGAAAAAGTTACATGTTGCAGCTTTAACTTTACATTAACAAAAGTTCTGTGTGGGTTTATTTTTATTTGATTTACTTACTCAAAACTGACTATTTTGAGCTTAAATCCATGTTCTAACCTTTCTCCTCAAAAACAGACCTGGAGTTGTGTTTTGTTTCATTCGCATATTTGAGTAACACTTTATTATTAGTCTGTAACATCTCCAAAGCTCAAAATGCTGTTTCACCTTGTGATGTCATGAAGTGGTAGTTTTCAAGTTAACAGCTCCTTTTACCTTTAGTTTAGTAGAGATTGCACATTCCGGGACTGAATTGATCCAAATGATTCTAGTGAAGGTGTGTGGAGCTTAAAAACACAGCGGAGCACTTCCTGTATTACCACATGATGACATCACAAGGTGGACCAGAGTGTTTTCAGTTTGAGAGAAGAACTCAGCCTAAATATGAAACAAAACACGACTCCAGGTCTGTTTGTGATCAGAGAATAAACCCATATCCTTCAGGTCTGATCCTGATAAACTCTGTGTTGTTGTGTCGTTGGGCAGGACACCTCTGTGGCCTCAGCTCTACCCCCTGGTGGATGGTGTGTGTGTTTCACTCCTTTGACACATTGAGATTCTGGTGCTCTGCTCACTGTGCGCTCAGCAACAAGAGTCTGAGAGCAGAATATCAAACACTCTCTCTCCTCTCTCTCCTCTCCTCCTCCATTCCTCTCTCTCTTCCTCCCTCTCTTTCTTCTCCCTCTCTCTTCTCTCTCTCTTCCTTTCTTTTCCCCTCCTCTTTCTCCCTCCCTTCCTCTCTCTCCTCCCACTTTCTCTCCCACTCCCCCTCCTCATCTTTCTCCTCCTCTTTTCTCTCTCTCCCTCTCTCTCCTCTTCCTTCCTTCTCTTCCTATTTCTCTCTCCTGCTCTCTCTCTCTCTCTCTCTCTCCTCTCCTCTTCTTGTTCATGCCCCTTTCCTGCTCTTTCTACTCTTCTCCCTCTCTTCCACTTCTCTTGCTCCATGCCCTCTTTCTCTCTGTCTCCTCCTCCTTCTCCTCCTCTCTCTCTCTCCCTTTCTCTCTCTCTCCTCTCTTTCCTCTCTCTCTCTCTTTCTCTCTCCTCTCTCTCTCTCTCTCTCTCTCTCTCTTTCTCTCTCCTCTCTCTCCTCTCTCTCTCTCCTCTCTTCCCTCTCTCCTCTCTCTCTCTCTCATCTCTCTCTCTCTCTCCTCTCTCTCCTCTCTCTCTCTCTCCTCTCTCTCTCTCTCTCTCTCTCTCTCCTCTCTTTCCTCTCCTCTCTCTCTCTCTCCTCTCTTTCCTCTCTCTCTCTCCTCTCTTTCCTCTCTCTCTGAATCTTAATGTGTTTGTTGATGAAACAGATTTGCCCTTTGTCTCCGTCTCCGTGTTGTGGTCCACACTTTAGGGTCACCTCCACATGGACTCTCTCTCTCTCTCCTTCCATCCCCCTTTTCCTCTCTCCCTGAGTCTCTGTGGCTGGTGCAGATTGGAATAAAAAGGCCAAAATGTAACAAAAACTTTGAAAAAATAAAATAAAATGAACAAAACAATTATAAAGAACTGGGTGGGAGCTGAGATAATCTTTTGGTGTTTGTGGGGCGTCTTGTGTGTCAGATGCCCTCCCGTCTCTCTGTCTTTGTGCCGTTGTGCAGCGTTGGCTTCTGTAGGTGACACACTTCAGGTCCAGATTAGGATCGTTCCCATCACTCTTCCCAAGATGGCGTCTGCGAGCCTCGTCCGTCCTCGCCGTGTTCCTCTCTTATCCTCGTTTACATCTCCATTGTGCCAGATGCAAAAATGTGCCAGAGCACTTCCTGTATCACCACATGATGACATCACAAGGTGGAACAGAGTGTTTTCAGTTTGAGAGAAGAACACAGCCTAAATCTGCAGGGTTTGTGTGTTAAACATTGTGATGGAAATGTAAGTATATTCATGTTGTGTCTTTAAAAACATTGAGTGAGATCACATCAGTGTCAGACCCAGACCAGACGTGAACATGTGTGAAGCTCCGTCTCTGTCCCACAGGAAACTCGTTGTTGTTCTGTCTAAGTGTAAAAGTTCATTATCTCATGGGTGTGAAACAAAAGTAACTCTGCTTTGAAATGTATCGAGCGTTGTCATTCTGGTATAAAATAGTCAGAGCTCAGATGCTCAGGGGTTGGAGTTGGGGGTTGAGTGTGGAGACTGAAGGAGACTGAAGGAGACGACAAAAGGCTGCAGTCTGTGTCCAGGCCTGGGCCCTGTCCTGTCTGTATCTGCTGTAACAAAGAATAAACCTTTTTTCTGTATTTCAAATACTCACCGAGCTTCACAAATGGATTACTTTTCATCAAGAATTTTAATTTTTTCCACAACAATAATGGTGTCAGAAGTGGGATCTACAAGTGCTCGTCCAGAACACAGTGAAGATGGAATTTTGTCTTCCTTTTGGTGTTTATCCTGATGCAAGGAGAGTTCAAAGAAGAACATGGATGGACATTGGTTTATGTCCTGGATCACCACCGCTGGATTTGAACAAGTTTTACTTGGTGAGCTTTTGCAATACAGACGGTATTTCATCTGAAAAGAAAATCTTCATCTACAAAGACTGGTGAATCAAAGGACAATGTACTTTGGAAATGCAAAATCCTTAACTGAAATTCTCTGAACATACCCAACGGCCATAGTTCTGATCGTACACCATTTTTTGATTCATCTCACAAAAGCTAAAACTCCCAAATTTCAATCACTTCCTTGACCTTTTTCAGTCTTTTTGGCTCCACAATCTCATGTGTGTACCATCATGCTGCACTAACAACGTGCTGCTAATACAATCCCAACAACTATGGCCCTCGCCCACTCCTGGTTTTCTCACTTTTGGGACGTAATTGACAGACCGCTCATCGTTTTAAGCCACTGAAAATAAACTATTGGAAATTACAAATGCTTAAACATCTGGAGCAAAACTTGAAGAGGATCTGGACAGAAATGGATTCCAACTGAGAAGCCAAGTCAACTTGTGACATCAAAAGTAAAGCAACTGAAAACCACTATGGAGCTACACAACAGCACCTTCCCTTCACTGTGATGCCCTGCTGTGTGCTGACTGTGCACAGTCATTAGCCCCGCCCCTGATTCAGATCTCTGCTGTTGACTAAGCTGTGAGACACTGTGCAAAAGTGAACATGTTTTGCTGCACTTTGCTTTATATAATATCTAGCATTGGGATCCACTTGAATTTATTCTCCAGAGTGAGGTTCAGGGGTCATTACGGCGACTACCAAACAGTCAGGGGTGAAATTCCCCTCTAGTTGTAAACAGTCAAACGGGTGGAAGTCCCTGATATTTAGCAAACAGTCACTAGGTGAAACTCCTGTCTAGGGTTACTAACTGGTAAAAGGCAAAAGGGTGAGAGTCCCTGTGTGGTTGGGTGTAAGGACGGCTGAACTTTTTTCGTGGAGAGTAAATTTAGCAGTGCACCTCCATCAGGTCTAAGAATGAAGATATTATGTAAGTGCAAAATGCAGACAAATGTAAATTTATGTAATGTCAACACTATGCTCTAATTCACCCACCATGTTAAGTGTGAAAAAAGAGAAAAACTGAAAAAAATAGAAAAACAAAAACGGGGAAAAAAAAGAAGAAAAAAAATCTGTGTAAACCCTCAGTCGTCCAGGTCTGATCCATAGCAAAAGACAAAGTTAAAATCTGTCAACTGGACAAATCGTTGTAGGAGTGAAGACATTTCGCTGCTCGTCCAAGTCTCTTCTTCAGTTCTGGTCAGATGCTGGTGATCACTGTCTTATATCTATCTGCAGGGAGGGGCTAACTACACTGAAACTGTAAACAACTATTGTCTCTAGTTTCAGCTGGAGCTACCCTATTCAGCCCTTAACGATCCTGATATTGTTCTCTTTGTTCTGGGTCTGAGGATGGACTTATAGATGGGGGAGAGATTATGTCTCAGGCTTCATTTCATTTTTTCATCTTCTTTAACTCTCCTCTCAAACCATTTCTTTTCTCTGGCTCAGATCTGAACCTCACTCTCTTCAAAGGAGTGGTTAGTGTCTTTGAGATGCAAATGCACGGCAGACTGGGGTCCAGAGGAGCTCTCACGCCGGTGTTGGTACATTCTCTTATGGAGTGTCTGTTTAGTTTCTCCAGTGTAACGCTCACTGCATCTTCACTACACTGAATGGAGGAGACACATTACTTTGTGGCTCAGAGTTTTGTCTTTTGTTTGTCTGAATGTATTTGTAGGTTTGAAAGACAGGAATGTCATACATACAATGTCATATGTCTTACAGTTTCAGAGTAGTTAGCCCCTCCCTGCAGTTAGATATAAGGCAGTGGTCTCCAGTAATCTGACCAGAACTGAAGACGAGACTTGGATGAGCAGTAAAACGTCTTCACTCCTACAACGATTTTTCCAGTTGACAGATTTTAACTTCGTCTTTTGCTATACAAAAAAGAAAAAAGAAAAGAAAAAAGAGAATGGTTAAGTACAGAGTGTATGCCGTTTTAACAGATCCAACCAATTTCTAGATTTAATTGTTTTTCATGTATATATTTCTTTTTTTTAAATGTTTTATTTGTTTTGTTGTTTTGCCTCATCACTACAGTGAGTTTAATGACATACATGTCCTCAGAAAAGTCCAGCTGGTACCAAAAACCCTCATCAATTGTAATTGGAAAGAAGAAACCAAATATTTTCACAAATTCCCAAAATGCTAATGAACTTTCTTAAAAACAAAATGAAGACCTAATCAAAGCCGGTGGTGATCACAAATCTAAACTCGACTGACTTGACCCTTCAGAATCAGACCTGCATCATCAAATCCATCCTTCTGTTTCACTGTCACTGGAGGAAAACTTCAGAAAAATTCAGCCCTTCACTTCTTTTCATGTGACTCAAAAGAACTCGACCTGTTCCTCGTCTCCAGACACAGCCCTGAAGATCGACACATGAAGGACGACTTCAGAGACGAGCTGTGGACAGAGACGCCAAGCTGCTTAAGGACGGAGAGGACAGACATGTGTGGGCAGAGGGAGGACAAAGGGACAGAGGACAGACATGTGTGGTCAGAGGGAGGACAAAAGGACAGAGGACAGACATGTGTGGTCAGAGGGAGGACAAAGGGACAGAGGACAGACATGTGTGGGCAGAGGGGAGGACAAAAGGACAGAGGACAGACATGTGTGGTCAGAGGGAGGACAAAGGGATAGAGGACAGACATGTGTGGTCAGAGGGAGGACAAAGGGACAGAGGACAGACATGTGTGGGCAGAGGGAGGACAAAAGGACAGAGGACAGACATGTGTGGTCAGAGGGAGGGACAAAGGGATAGAGGACAGACATGTGTGGTCAGAGGGAGGACAAAAGGACAGAGGACAGACATGTGTGGTCAGAGGGAGGACAAAGGGACAGAGGACAGACATGTGTGGGCAGAGGGAGGACAAAGGGACAGAGGACAGACATGTGTGGTCAGAGGGAGGACAACAGGACAGAGGACAGACATGTGTCTCAGGTCAGAGGGAGGACAAAGGGACAGAGGACAGACATGTGTGGGCAGAGGGAGGACAAAAGGACAGAGGACAGACATGTGTGGTCAGAGGGAGGACAAAGGGATAGAGGACAGACATGTGTGGTCAGAGGGAGGACAAAAGGACAGAGGACAGACATGTGTGGTCTGAGGGAGGACAAAGGGACAGAGGACAGACATGTGTGGGCAGAGGGAGGACAAAGGGACAGAGGACAGACATGTGTGGTCAGAGGGAGGGACAAAAGGACAGAGGACAGACATGTGTGGTCAGAGGGGAGGACAAAAGGGACAGAGGACAGACATGTGTGGGGCAGGAGGGAGGACAAAAGGGACAGAGGACAGGACATGTGTGGGCAGAGGGAGGACAAAGGGACAGAGGACAGACATGTGTGGGCAGAGGGAGGACAAAGGGACAGAGGACAGACATGTGTGGGCAGAGGGGGAGGAGGGACATGTGTGGTCAAGGGAGGACAAAGGACAGAGGACAGAGGTGTGGGCAGAGGGAGGACAAAGGGACAGAGGACAGACATGTGTGGTCAGAGGGAGGACAAAGGGACAGAGGACAGACATGTGTGGGGCAGGGAGAGGACAAAGGGGAGGACAGAATGTGTGGAGAGGGAGGACAAAGGGACAGAGGACAGGCATGTGTGGGCAGAGGGAGGACAAAAGGACAGAGGACAGACATGTGTGGGCAGAGGGAGGACAAAGGGGACAGAGGACAGACATGTGTGGGCAGAGGGAGGACAAAGGGACAGAGGACAGACATGTGTGGTCAGAGGGAGGACAAAGGGACAGAGGACAGACATGTGTGGTCAGAGGGAGGACAAAGGGACAGAGGGACAGACATGTGTGGGCAGAGGGAGGGACAAAGGGACAGAGGACAGACATGTGTGGGCAGAGGGAGGACAAAGGGACAGAGGACAGGACATGTGTGGGCAGAGGGAGGACAAAGGGACAGAGGACAGACATGTGTGGTCAGAGGGAGGACAAAGGGACAGAGGACAGGACATGTGTGTGGCAGAGGGGAGGACAAAGGGACAGAGGACAGTCAGGGACATGTGTGGACAGACATGTGGGGAGGGACAAAGGGACAGAGGACAGACATGTGTGGGCAGAGGGAGGACAAAGGGACAGAGGACAGACATGTGTGGGCAGAGGGGAGGACACAAAGGGACAGAGGGACAGACATGTGTGGGCAGAGGGAGGACACAAAGGGACAGAGGACAGACATGTGTGGGTCAGAGGGAGGACAAAGGGACAGAGGACAGACATGTGTGGTCAGAGGGGAGGACAAAGGGACAGAGGACAGACATGTGTTGGCAGAGGGAGGAGAGGACAGAGGACAGACATGTGTGGTCAGAGGGAGGACAAAAGGACAGAGGACAGACATGTGTGGTCAGAGGGAGGACAAAGGACAGAGGACAGACATGTGTGGGTCAGAGGGAGGACAAAGGGACAGAGGACAGGACATGTGTGGGCAGACGGGAGGACAAAAGGACAGAGGACAGACATGTGTGGTCAGAGGGAGGACAAAGGGACAGAGGACAGACATGTGTGTGGTCAGAGGGAGGACAAGGGGACAGAGGACAGACATGTGTGGGCAGAGGGGAGGACAAAGGGACAGAGGACAGACATGTGTGGGCAGAGGGAGGACAAAAGGACAGAGGGACAGACATGTGTGGGCAGAGGGAGGACAAAGGGACAGAGGACAGACATGTGTGGTCAGAGGGAGGACAACAGGACAGAGGACAGACATGTGTGGTCAGAGGGAGGACAAAAGGACAGAGGACAGACATGTGTGGTCAGAGGGAGGACAAAAGGACAGAGGACAGACATGTGTGGTCAGAGGGAGGACAAAGGGACAGAGGACAGGCATGTGTGGGCAGAGGGAGGACAAAAGGACAGAGGACAGACGTGTGGGCAGAGGGAGGACAAAGGGACAGAGGACAGACATGTGTGGTCAGAGGGAGGACAACAGGACAGAGGACAGACATGTGTGGTCAGAGGGAGGACAAAAGGACAGAGGACAGACATGTGTGGTCAGAGGGAGGACAAAAGGACAGAGGACAGACATGTGTGGTCAGAGGGAGGACAAAGGACAGAGGACAGACATGTGTGGGCAGAGGGAGGACAAAGGGACAGAGGACAGACATGTGTGGGCAGAGGGAGGACAAAGGGACAGAGGACAGACATGTGTGGGCAGAGGGAGGACAAAAGGACAGAGGACAGACATGTGTGGTCAGAGGGAGGACAAAGGGACAGAGGACAGACATGTGTGGGCAGAGGGAGGACAAAGGGACAGAGGACAGACATGTGTGGTCAGAGGGAGGACAAAGGGACAGAGGACAGACATGTGTGGGCAGAGGGAGGACAAAAGGACAGAGGACAGACATGTGTGGGCAGAGGGAGGACAAAGGACAGAGGACAGACATGTGTGGTCAGAGGGAGGGGACAAAGGGGACATGTGTGGTCAGAGAGGACAGACATGTGTGGGTCAGAGGGAGGAGGAAAAGGACAGAGGACAGACATGTGTGGTCAGAGGGAGGACAAAGGGACAGAGGACAGACATGTGTGGGCAGAGGGAGGACAAAGGGACAGAGGACAGACATGTGTGGGCAGAGGGAGGACAAAGGGAGAGGACAGAGGACAGAGGGAGGATGTGTGGGACAGAGGGGAGGAGGACAAAGGGACAGAGGACAGACATGTGTGGTGAGAGGGAGGACAGAAGGACAGAGGACAGACATGTGTGGGCAGAGGGAGGACAAAGGGACAGAGGACAGACATGTGTGGTCAGAGAGAGGACAGAAGGGACAGAGGACAGACATGTGTGGTCAGAGGGAGGACAAAAGGACAGAGGACAGGTGATGGGAAAGACTTAACTGAACAGCGTCACCATCATGTTAAAACAGCATCAGTCTGACCACAAATCATAAAGGATCAGGACAAACTGAACTGAAAACAACAATGAACTGTTGAATTTGCCTCGTCTCAATCAACAAACTAATGGAGCTTTATCTCCATGAACTTTTTTGGATCCACAACAATGAAAGTTTTTGTGCATTTTCTGTTTGTGACAATAATTGTTTATGAAGTATGATTAATGAATAATCAAAAGGAAGAAAGTGTGATGGAAATGTAAGTATATTCATGTTGTGTCTTTAAAAACATTTGACCACATGACGGAGATCACATCAGTGTCAGACCCCGACCAGACGTGAACATGTGTGAAGCTCCGCCTCCGTCCCACAGGAAACTCGTTGTTGTTCTAAGTCTAAAAGTTCATTATCTCATGTGAAACAAAAGTCACTCTGCTTTCAAATGTTTGTAGCGTTGTCATTCTGGTGTAAATAGTCAGAGCTCATATGCTCAGGGGCTGGAGACGGGGGTGAGACTGGAACTGAGACTGGGACAGGCTGAGGGAGACACACAAAAGGCTGCAGTCTGTGTCCAGGCCTGGGCCCTGTCCTGTCTGTATCTGCTGTAACAAAGAACAAACCTTTTTTCTGTACTTCAAATACCCGCTGAGCTTCACAGATTACTTTTCATCGAGAATTGTCATTTTTTCCACAACAACATGTGAAAACCTACATCTCATTCAGTTCTTTTACTCTCTCTGTCTGGATCTTTTTCTCTTCTCTCTCTCCGTCGTCTCTCGTTCCTTTTCCTCTCACTTCCCATTAGTGTCTCTCTCTCTTTTTCCCTCTCTCCACCTCACTTCTCCCTCTCTCTTTATGCCCTCTCTCTGTCCCTTTTTGCCTCACTTTCTCTTCTCTCTTTCCTCCTTCTCCCCTCGCTCTCTCTCCATTTTCCTTCTCTATCTTCCCCTCCCTGTCCTCCTCCTCCTTTCTCTCTGAGTCTTGGTCTGTTCTCTCTCTCCTATCTCTTCTCCATTCTCTCTTCCCTCCCTCCTTCTTTATTCCCTCTCTCTTTCTGAGTATTGGGCTGGATCCTGATATCCCTCTCTCCCTCCCTCTTCTCTCTCATCCTGCTCTTTGTTTTCCCCCCTTCTCTTTTTCTCTTTTATCATTTTCTCCACCCTTCTACTCTCTCTCCTCTTCTCTCTGCCTTCTCTCCTGGTTTCTCTCTCCTTTAATCCCCAATTTTACTCTCCATTCCTCCCTCTTCCTCTCTCTGTCTCTCCCCCTTTTCTTGTTATCTGTCTCTTCTTTCTCCCTCCCTCATCCCCCTCTCTCTCTCTCTTTGAGTCTTGGGCAGGATCCTGGTCTCTCTCCTCCACCTCCTCCCTCTCTCCCTTTTTCTTCTTCTCTTCCTCCTTCTCCCTCCCTCGCTTCTCCCGCTGTCTCTCACTTCTCTCCCTTTCTCCCCCATCCCTCCTCCTCTCCTCTCATCCTCTCCTCTCTCTCTCCTTCTCTCAGAATCAGAATCAGAAGAAGTTTTATTGCCATTGTCCATGAGCAGAGCTCACAGACTAGGAACTTACTTCTGTGGTAAAGTGCGACATACAACAACACACACACAAAAAAAACAACAACACACTGAATAAATACAAATAAGGGTAAGAGGTAGAAATATATACAATAGTAGCATCAAAACAACAACAGTGCATCATGGGTTATTTAGTGACCAGTGTTATAAAGTGTCCAGTTTAGTGCAGATATTATGAAGTGTTCATGAGACAAACAGCAGAGGAGAAGAAACTGCTCTTGTGACGAGAGGTTCTGGTCCTGATGGACCGTAGCCTCCTGCCAGAGGGAAGTGGCTCAAATAGTCCATGTCCAGGGTGAGAAGTGTCAGCTGCTGTACGACCTGCTCCACCCGAGTCCTGGAGACGTACAGGTCCTGGAGAGATGGAAGGCTGCAGCCAATCACCTTCTCAGCAGAGCGCACAATGCGCTGCAGTCTCTGTCTGTCCCTGGCAGTGGCCCCAGCGAACCACACAGTGATGGAGGAGGTGAGGATGGACTCGATGATGGCCGTGTAGAACTGCACCATCATCTGGACCGGCAGCTTGGCTTTCCTCAGCTGCCGCAGGAAGTACATCCTCTGCTGGGCTTTCTTGATGAGGGAGCTGATGGTCGGCTCCCACTTGAGGTCCTGGGTGATGCAGGTGCCCAGGAAGCGGAAAGAGTCCACGGTGGTGATGGGGGAGTCAGTCAAGGCGAGGTGGAGCAGGGGGGCTGTGACTCTCCTGAAGTCCACAATCATCTGCACTGTCTTCTGGGCGTTGAGCTCCAGGTTGTTGCTGCTGCACCAGAACAACACCTGGTTCATCTCGCTCCTGTAGACAGACTCATCCCCGTCTGAGATGAGCCCGATGAGGGTGGTGTCATCCACAAACTTGACCAGTTTGACGGTGTCGTGGCTGGAGGTGCAGCAGTTAGTGTACAGGGAGAAGAGCAGAGGGGAAAGTACACAGCCCTGTGGAGATCTTGTGCTGATTGTCCGGGTGTCCGAGACATTCTTCCCCAGCCGCACGCGCTGCCTCCTGTCCGTCAGGAAGTCAGTGATCCACCTGCAGGTGGAGTCAGGCACGTTGAGCTGAGCGAGCTTGTCCTGGAGCAGAGCAGGGAGGATGGTGTTGAACGCAGAAGTCCACAAACAGGATCCTGGCGTAGGTTCCTGGGGAGTCCAGATGCTGGAGGATGAAGTGAAGAGCCAGGTTAATGGCGTCGTCCACAGACCGATTGGCTCTGTAGGCGAACTGCAGAGGGTCCAGGAGGGGGGAGGTGAAGGACTTGAGGTGGTGCAGGACCAGGCGCTCAAATGACTTCATGACTACAGACGTCAGCACCACAGGTCTATAGTCATTAAGTCTGATCCTGGGCTTCTTGGGGATGGGGACGATGGTGGACAGCTTGAAGCAGGTTGGGACGTGACATGACTCCAGGGGCTCCTCTCCTCCTCTCACCTCTCCCCCTCTCCTCCTCTCTCTACTCTCTTCCTCTCCTCCTCTCGTCTCTCTCCTCCTTCTATACTCCTTTCCTCCTCTCTCCTCTGCTCCTCTCCTTCTTTCCTCCTTCTCTCCTCTCCTTCTCTCCACCTCTTCTCCTCTCTTCTTCCTCTCCTCCTCTCCGCTCCTCTCCTCCTCTCCTCCTCCCCTCCTCCTCTCCTCCTCTCCTCCTCCTCTCCTCCTCTCTGCTCCTCTCCTCTCCTCCTCTCCTCCTCTCTCCTCCTCTCCACTCCTCTCCTCCCCTCCCTCCTCTCCTCCTCCTCTCCTCCTCCTCTCCTCCTCCCCTCCTCCTCTCTCTCATGTCTGTCCTAAATCCTCTCGAGACCCGGGCCGTATTTTACTCTTGTTTCCATGGAGACCGTCTCCGGAGCACCTGATTGGTCAAAACAGACTCACAGCTTTTGGCTTTGGGCATCTCAACACGTTCACTCCATAAGGTTCTCACATGAGTCTAAAGTGCCAAAGACCATTTTCTTTTATCAGTGTTTTAGACTCAAACATGGACAAAAACAAGACTAAAAATTAAAAAATAAAACCCAGACGTCTGCAGATTTTTCATTTGTTTAAACGTGTCACTAAAACTTGGTGATTTATATTTAGTATTTTTTATTAAATCCTCCCTTTTCTTCAAATTGTTCAGATGTTTCTCCATGTTCTAGTTGTTTCTTTTCGTTGAGCCTCTGAAGTTGTATTTGGAGAGATTCATGTTTGAGTTTAATCATAATTTAAAAAAAATGTGCTGCTCTAGTGCGATGTGCTCTGTCCATAGGGGGCGCCAACAGCATGCGGCGCTTTGTTGTGATGACGTTTACGGTGACGTCAGCTCCATTGGACACCACAGTTTTCTAAAGTGGAAGTCAGTGGATTTGTTTCTTTTCTGAAGTGGTTTTAGATGAATATTGTGATTTAAAATGTGTAAATTATGATGAGAACCGTAGAGACACAAGCTCAACAGGACTGGTTTAAGTCTTGAGGAGTTAAGTTTGTAATTTTACTTCCTGGTTGGACATAAACAAATGGAGAGAGAGGAACGATGGAGGAGAGGGAGAAGGAAATGGAGGTGTGAACCAGTTTGATTTTCATCGTTCAGTCGCTCAGAGGTGACCCTCGTCCTCTGCTTTTAAAGAGACAGAGACACATTTAACACTTACACAACCTGTGTCAGATGCCCTCCCTCCTCCTGTGTCATGTATAAATGTTTTTATTTTTAAAATACCTTGTCTGTATGTCTTATGTCAAAAACCGAAACCATCGTCTGTTTGATTTTTATTCACAATTGAAACTAAAACAATGAGGCTGTTACTGTTAAATGACATTATGGGACTATGGGATTTAAAAATATATACTGTGATTTTTTTTTTTCTTTTGAGTGATGAGGTCACTGAAGTGAGGTCACAGAGACAGATTCAGCTTAGGGCCCCCTGAAAGCTAGAGCCGGACTGAAGTCTGACATGAGCCAAACCTCAGGCTCATTCAGACTAAATACTGTGATATTTAACCCACAGATGATTGTGATGCACCATCTGTAACACAAGAGCATGATGACAGAGTCAAAACACAACAAACAAAACAAACACAACAGTCCACGGACTGAAGCTGACACGCTTTACTCCGGATCCAGGGCACTCAGAGAGGCTCCGGGCGGGAGGGACCGTAACCTGAGCCACCTCTGACCCGGAGGAGCGCCCACGAGGCCCGGGCACACGCACACAAACACGCACACACGCACACAAACCTCCTGAAGCTGCAGAGTGGAGAGCAGAGGGATTTCACCGCCATCTACCGGTCAATCCGGGTACTGCTCTTACAAAGATTGCTTCTGTTTCTTTTTAGAGCAAAGCTAAAAAAGTTCTGGTGAGTTAAAATAATTGTAATTTACCTTTAGTTCAGTGGAGATTGGCTATTCCAGGGCTGAAATTATCCAAATTATTCTAGTGAAGGTGCGTGGCGTTTAAAAACACAGTGGAGCACTTCCTGTATCACCACATGATGACATCACAGGGTGGAACAGAGTGTTTTCAGTTTGAGAGAAGAACTAAGCCTGAATCTGCAGGGTCTGTGTGTTAAACATGTGTGAATGAAACAAAACACAACTCCAGGTCTGTTTTTTTTAAATAGCGTAATATGAACTCGTTAATTATCCATTTGGGATTTTTAGATAGTAATAAAGAATTAAGCACATATTTCATGGTCATGTATTCCATATATTCATATTTTAATGTAAATTATTTTCAAGACAATCAAAAGCTCATTTAGGAATCTTGTCATTGAGTATTTGTTCCTGCCGAACCTTTAACCGTGCTGCACACGTGACGCCGTCGGACGCCATTGTGACACTAGTTGCTGCTGCTGTTGCTGTTCTTCTCCGCTCTGCTCCCTGCACTGGTTTGGTGTTTATTCATTATTCCAGTGAAAGTTCCGTAGTGTAAAGCCTCGTTTCACAATGGCCACTGACTCCTGGGCTCAGGCCGTGGATTTACAGGAAGCTGAAGCCGCCGAATCGGTAAATGAGCTAACACAGCGCTAGCACCGGTGTTATGCTGTGTTTTTAACCAGTTTCACACGTTTCACACACGTTTCACACACGTTTCACACACTCTTCACACGCTCAGGAGCTTTTACATGCTGTTCTTAGTTTGACAGTCTCTTTGTTGAAGTGTAAACAGACGTATTTCCTCGTTTTAGCGCAGTTTTAATTGTGTTTCTGTTTCGTTTTGGTGGAAGTGCGTGGTTAGCTTTAGCTTGTAGCCACATGTGTGACTCACAGAGGTAATCCCTGTTTACACTGTCCAGCCTGGAGCTTTTGCAAAGGCTGTCCACTTTGACATTACACTTTCATTTGTTTGAGGTTTGCTAAATGCTAAATTGTCTCTGTAAGATAATAACACTGCTGTTTTTGTTGCCAAACTTATGTGTTTCTAGTTGAATTGTCTCAGTTACATGACACTGCCTTTGTATCCATGTTCTAACACTGTCCCCTCCTCAAATACGCGTTGGAGTTGTGTTTTGTTTCATTCAGACATGTTTGAGTAGCACCTTATTATTATTCTGTCTACATCTCCAAAGCTCAAAATGCTCTGTTCCACCTTGTGATGGTTTTATTTATATTTATTTAACCATGAAACGTCAGTTGAAATCTTAATGTCCTTTTCCAGGCCAAGAGGTCTGGAGCATTTACAGAGGAACAATACACAGAACAAGCTGTTAAAATTTGTGCAAGAGTCATTTACAGATTTAATGTGCTGTGATTTGTAAAATTTTGGAGGACAGGACAAGGTGACGATCATATATTTACACCAACAACTTAAAAACACAGGCACTGACTAATGGAATCATGTTGTCTGTGAAGTAAAGAACAGTAGTGGCTCTTGGCTCTTTGGAGGATAGAGGACAAATAAAACAGAACCAGGCCAAGAAGAGCCGTATAAGACAAGAACATCCAGTGAGTGGATCTTTTTACTGTTACTTTGACGTAGAGGTCACAGTAATAAGTGATTCAGCTGTGTACAAGCACAAACCAGCAACCTCAACGATGCACTGTTGAGTGACTTTAAGCTCTGGGATGATTTTTACATTTTAATAATCAACCAGAACGGCTCCTTTTACCTTTAGTTCAGTAGAGATTAGCAACTCCAGGTCTGAAATGATCCAAATGATTCTAGTGAAGTTGTGTGAACTTTAAAAACACAGTGGAGCACTTCCTGTATTACCACATGATGACATCACAAGGTGGAACAGAGTGTTTTCAGTTTAAGAGAAGAACTCAGCCTAAATCTGAAGGTTTGTTTGTGTGTTAAACATGTGTGAATGAAACAAAACACAACTCCAGGTCTGTTTGTGACGAGGAAACATTAGAGCATTTTCAGTCAAATGACATTTAAGAATAAAACTTAAGATTTTAATAGAATATTTTACAGCAAAACGTCATGTTCAGAGACGAGACTAACTTTGACAATGAACTTTATTTTATGCCATTTTCCACTTAAGTATCATTTTAAAAACACAAAAAGATCCAATATATTTCTTCAAACATGTTTTTACTTGGAGGATCATCTCTAGTCTAGTCAGACAGTTTAAAGCATTGATTTCACAAATCAATTACAATTTGATTAACTGCACAAAACACAATGTGAGATGCTGTGATTTGTAAGTTGAACTGGACACTATTGTGTAATATTGTCTACACAGATTTGGATAATTTACTACTAAATTACAACAGTTTATCAATAATGTTTTGTGTTTTCTAGATTAACAGTCTCCAACTCAAAGATAAACCAGAGGAAAATGGTAAGTATGGCTCATATATTTTCTATTATTAACAATGTACCAAACCAGCTTTTTCAGATCCTATACCGATATCGAAACTTTGGCTTTTGGTCGCTGCCGATGCCTAATATGAACCAGGTTTTTCAGCTCCGATATCGATACTTTGGCTTTAGGTCTCTGCCGATACCTCAAATTAACTAGAACAGGGACGGAAAATGGCTCTGATTTCCTTAAAACACAGTTAAGGTTTTACAGAGAGATCCAATAGTGTTATGCAACTGTTATTTCTCCTTCACATCACAACTGAACTCGCCTGGTGAATCAATTTTTTACATTTTTTTTATACAGATTGACGTCAGTCTGGTCTCTTATCCTCTGTCATGTCTCAGACCCGGTCAAACATGATCGTCCAATCAGATCTGTTTATTTCAGTGACATGTGAAACCAATGAGCTCATTGGTTGCCTGTGATTTACAAATATAATCACATTTATCTCAACTCAGATTAACAGAGTTTAGGCTTCGCCCATTGACTCTGCACAAATCCACCGTGTTTTTCAATCCCTTGTGATATTTTTTCCTTTATTTTCCGATACTGACAGACCACATCTGTCCCTGATTGGCTAATTCACCTGTCAATCACGCCCATCTGAAGACTCACATCTTCATAAAGTATTGTGTGTTGGTTCTGAATCCCAGATAAACACTGAACAGCTTTGTATGAAAAGACAAACATTATGAAAGGTTCTAGGCCAAAATCAGCTTGAGAGTGTGTCATATCACATCCAACTAAAAGCCCATACCAGGATATCAGCTTCACTGATATCAACAAACTGATAACTGATCCAGTTCATTTTTCCAGTATATATAATATAGGCACCGGCCTATATTCAAAACTAATATCTGTATCGGTGCACTCTCTGGTTTATATTGGTGTGTGTTATGCAAATTCTCACATAACTGGTTTAATTATAATTTAGGAGCAGCTTCAAAAACAGAAGCAGAAGCCAATAACAAGACAGAAGACGACGACAAAGGTGAGAGACTTGAACAATGCATAGACCTGTCACAATAACAGACTCTGAGGCACGATATAGTGAAACAGAAAAAGATCATGATAAATGATAATATTGACACTACTTTTTATTCTGTAGACCCATAGACTATGGGTTTGTGGGTCTAAACTTCCTGTTTGGAACTTGGTGGCTAGCAGGTTAGCTATGTCTATTTATAAATGGACATAGCCACCACGTTCCAAACAGGAAATGACCCTATACCTGCTCTAGCCTCGATGAGCTTTATTTGGAGCTGAAGCTGTGGTGGCGTCACACTCACTCGGTCCATTTCTTTACACAGTCTGTGGACAGGCCTACTCTTTATACAGTGCTTTCATGTTATTCTTTATGAGCTGATTTGTCTAATGTCTTTTTATGTTGTGTTTTCCAGACGACAAAGCAGCCCAGTCTTACCTGAACAAGTTAATCCGGAGCAGTTTGGTCAACAACAAAAATGAGGTGGAAGTTCTTCAGAAAGATCCAAATTCACCCCTGTATTCAGTCAAATCTTTTGAGGAGCTACGGCTGTAAGTGAAATATACGATTTATGCATTTATGGTAAAAGGTCACAGTTTTATACAGTGCTTTTCCACCTTCAAGCCTCTCAAAGCTTTTTACACTCACCCATTCACTCACACATTCATACACCAGTGCACACATACAGTGAGATCTGTTAAGTGGCTTGCCCAAGGACACAACCACAGCATTTATCTGTGGAAGCTGGAATCACACTGCCAACTTGTGGGTCAGTGGCCACAGTTTGGCCGCTATCTCCCCATTGTCTGTTTCTGTGAATATTTCAAAATTGGCAATAAAAATCTACTTTTAAAAAAGTGCTTTACATTAAAGGTGAACTGTGTAACTTTTCTTGGTGACTGTCCACCAGTTGGTTGCATCCATGGTGACGTTATTGTACCTGGAATGTTCCATCGTAAGGCATTAAACTTGGCTTTTTGCAAATATCAAAATACTGAAAAGATTTAAGATTGAAGCGTTTAAAGCCATATAGATAGATATTTGTACTTTTTCATGAATTGCTCTTAAATCTCCAGCAGAGGGCAATGTTTAGTGTTGACTGACCTGCTGCGGAAAGAATCCGCATAAAGCTTTATTTGAATATAAGTGCATAACATGACTAAAGTGCTCTCTTATAGGGTTATGATTCAAAAAGTGATGTGAGAGAGTTTGTAGTCATTTAAATTGTAGTATGGGGGAAAATAAATAGAAACTGGTCCTACACGGGTGTTCATAAAGTCTCTTTACAATTTAAAAACTGTATAACAAAGGTTAAGTGATCAGATATCTTACTCAGACTTGTTGTATTGTACTCAGACATTTCTAAAGTATTTGACCTCATTTAATCACCTCTTTATGCCCTCCATTAGTCTCATGAAGCATCATCCAGACGGGGCTGTATTTCTCACCATGTTCATTGCAGCTGAGCCTCATCAATGGATCAGTCACATCTGTATCTTTGGCTTTAGTTCAGTAATGTCCTGTATCTTTGTTCCAGATGCAACATCTTTAACACAGCCTCATAGAACCATGACACACACTGTGCTTCTCTTGAGGTGGAGACATTTGTCAGAGGTTTATTCAAAATGATGCCTCTTTAATCAACATGACGCCTGTAATACAAAAATGCAACGTGATTACAAACTTTAATAACCTCTGAGAACACTTTATGGACATGTGTATGTACATCCGGCCAAAGATATCAGCAGAGTTTGTCGGGTTCTTTGTATTCTAAACAATTGGTATTGGAAATGGCCATGAAAAAAAACAAAAAACTAATTATATCGGTTGATCTCTACTGTGGAACATTCAGGCAAAGCAGTCACGTATCCATGGAGACAGCAGAAGCAGGTGGTGGACTCCCCACTACAAGTTACATAAGCACTTTACAAACAGTGCTCCTGGGTGATGTTTGGGTGCTGTCCCCGGGTCTTCTTCTTTTCTGTGCTGTACAAACATGTCGATAAAGTCTGCGGCACCCACACTCACAGTGCGGGTGTGGGTCACAAACCTGACCCACACAACCTGTTTTTATTGAGTCTTTTATATTTTAGGGGCTGCTCTAATGTCACATATTGATCATGGCTCATTTCTGTTTACAGTAAACCACAGCTGCTACAAGGAGTCTACGGGATGGGTTTCAACAGACCCTCTAAAATCCAGGAGACTGCGTTACCCATGATGCTTGCTGAGCCGTGAGTACCTCCACTGCTCTGACTTTTGACTCTGAGGCCTAGACGACGGACGAGCAGCTATGTTACAGATGGAAAGGTTAAGTGTAGGGATATTTAAATACAACCAAATCAGCAACTACAGCAGGACCCAGGGAGGGCATCTGACACGAATGTCAGAATATGTTTGACGAGGTCTAAACTACAGGTCTAAACTACAGGGTTAGCAGTACGGGTGGGCGATATGCCAAAAAAAGTATTAATATTACAATTTTCCTTCCTTGCAATTTCCATTTAATTTATATTGCCTTCATCTCCTTCTTAACCCTTTAGCGTCGGGTCCCATCTCAAAGCAGAGGCACGGGGCTCTTTAGATATTTTACCGTCATTACGGTAATCTGCCTTTGTCCCTCGACGATGAGGAATCTCATTCCTCATCGTCGAGGGTGCCGTGCGGATTCTCCAAGTCGTTAAATATGAATGCATATATATAATAGAGGTAGTTGTGTGAAAAAATGCAGTATATTCTGACACTTCCTTTAATATGATTTTTATGGATACAAAAAAAATAAAAGTCTAGGTGAGCTATACTGGTCTATAGTGTGCTCAGTCCTTAAAGGGTTAAACTTACACTTCATATGGTTAAATCCATCTGTCACTTACTCAGATCGACCAATAGGAGACGCAGGTGAAAAACATCTTTGTTTGACCATAGAGCTGTAGACTAGAGGAAAAGTAAATCACAAAATGAGATCATGATTTTATTCTCATCCCCATATCACTCAGCTCTAGTTCTCAGGTTTATAAACAGCAGAGGATCATGTGTTGTTTGCAGAGGAAACAGTTTCATCTTGTAACCCTGATACTTTCTAACTCAGTACTTTCTCTGTGTTTCCAGTCCACAGAACCTGATCGCACAGTCACAGTCGGGAACAGGGAAAACGGCGGCTTTTGTTTTGGCAATGCTCAGCCATGTCGACCCCAACAACAAGTGGCCTCAGGTTTGTGTTCTCTGTACTGCTGTTACCACTCCAGAGCGAGGGGAGAGCCGCTCCAGAGTGTGGAGCAAATGTTCTTTTACTGACTGTGAAAACAATCTAAAACTCTGATAAACTTTTACCACGTGTCCTGTCCACCAAACCAAAAATAATAACTGTAAAAACTTGAAAACCTGTCACTTTAAACGCTGGTGAAGTTCTATGTTTCCCTCTTCAGTGCTTGTGTGTGTCGCCCACGTATGAGCTGGCTCTGCAGACGGGGAAGGTCATCGAGCAGATGGGCAAATTCTATCCAGAGGTACAACTCGTCTACGCCATCAGAGGAAACAAGTGTGAGTATATGAGTCTTCAAGGCTCTCGTGAAGAGTCCAAGCACTCTACGGGCTCTTCACTGAGTTAAACTGAAAATACAGGATGGAGCAGGGGACGCAGAGGAGAGCAGCAGAGGAGAGGGTCAGAGGAGCAGATGATGCAGAGGAGAGGGTCTGAGGAGAAGAGGATGCAGAGAAAAGGGTCAGATGAAGCAGATGATGCAGAGGAGAGGGTCAGAGGATACAAAGGAAAGGATCAGATGACGCAGTGATGCAGAGGAGAGGGTCAGATGAAGCAGTAATGCAGAGGAGAGGGTCAGAGGAACAGATGATGCAGAGGAGAGGATCAGATGAATCGGTGATGCAGAGGAGAGCCTCAGACGATGCAGGGGATCACTGTTATCTCTTGTCTTGTCAGTGCCGAAGGGAGTGAAGCTGCAAGAGCAGATCGTGATCGGGACTCCGGGGACGATGCTCGACTGGTGCACAAAGTTCAAATTCATCGACCCAAAGAAAATCCGCGTTTTCGTGCTGGACGAGGCCGACGTCATGATCGCCACACAGGGCCATCAGGACCAGAGCATACGCATCCAGAGGTAAGAGGCATCACAGCTTGCATCTCCACAGACCTGACTCTTTTCTGACCTGGAGGACGCTGTTCTCCTGCTTGTTTCATGGAAATGTTGTTCCTTTTGGCTCTATGGTTTTAAGTTTTATGTCCATGTAGACAGTTTTGATGGTAGTTGTGTGGACTAAGGCTGTTGCTCTTAAAGAATTTCCCCTGCAGTAACTGTCTGTACTTATGTTTGTAGCACATGGGCCCATTTTAAAACATGTGAACTGGGGATGGACTTGAAAAATAGTGATATAAAACAAGAGTGACACACACATGAGCACAGGTCAGAAACGGCTTCTTCTGTTCACTACAAGATGTTTTAAAAACAGGTTATGAGGATGTACTATTGTGTTATAACTCTGTCCTATTCTAAACTCATGTAGGAGGAGCTTGTGGAAAGCTGTGGCTCTGTGGATAGAGTGCAGTAAACCCCACCTGTTCAGTGGGCAGAGTGCAGTAAACCCCGTCTGTTCAGGGGCAGAGTGCACCTGTTCAGTGGGCAGAGTGCAGTAAACCCCACCTGTTCAGTGGGCAGAGTGCAGTAAACCCACCTGTTCAGTGGGCAGAGTGCAGTAAAACCCCCCCCCCCTGTTCAGTGGGCAGAGTGCAGTAAACCCCGTCTGTTCAGTGGGCAGAGTGCAGTAAACCCCGTCTGTTCAGTGGGCAGAGTGCAGTAAACCCCGTCTGTTCAGTGGGCAGAGTGCAGTAAACCCCGTCTGTTCAGTGGGCAGAGTGCAGTAAACCCCGTCTGTTCAGTGGGCAGAGTGCAGTAAACCCCGTCTGTTCAGTGGGCAGAGTGCAGTGCAAAACCCCGTCTGTTCAGTGGGCAGAGTGCAGTAAACCCCGTCTGTGTTCAGTGGGCAGAGTGCAGTAAACCCTGTCTGTTCAGTGGGCAGAGTGCAGTAAACCCCGTCTGTTCAGTGGGCAGAGTGCAGTAAACCCCGTCTGTTCAGTGGGCAGAGTGCAGTAAACCCCGTCTGTTCAATTCAATTCAATTCAATTTATTTTTGTAGAGCCCAAAATCACGACAGCAGTCGCCTCTTAGGGCTGAACATGAGAGTTGATTAACCAACAGAATTAGAAAATCAACAGTGAAACAGAAACAGACAAGCAAATTAGAAACAGGCAAGCAAATTGTTCCAGAACATCCCCTGTCCTTAGACCCTCCTTCTCGGCAAGGAAAAACTCCAAAAACCCATTGGGAAAAGGAGAAACCTCGAGGAGAACCACAGTGAAGGAGAGATCCACTCCCATGGACGGACAGGCTATAGATGTGTCCAGGACTAAGGCGCATCCAGTTCAAGTCTGTAGGGCCAGAGTCCATTCGGGCAAGGCGATCTAGAGGCAAGAAGATCAGGAGGGATCTAGGGTCCAGTCATCACTGGACGATCAGGAGGGCATCTAGGGTCCAGCCATCACCGGACGATCAGAAGGCGATCTAGGGTCCAGCCATCACCGGACGATCAGAAGGCGATCTAGGGTCCAGCCATCACCGGACGGTCAGGAGGGCATCTAGGGTCCAGCCATCACCAGACGGTCAGGAGGGTATCTAGGGTCCAGCCATCACCGGACGATCAGGAGGCGGTCAGCGGCCAGGCATCTGAAACAGTTACACTCCCCAGAGGGGAGTGGGACAGCGGACAACATGTGAATAGCAATGAACAGACTGAATAGTAAACTGAATAGGAAAACAGAAGTTGAAAGAGGATAGTGCTCAGGACAGTGGGCAGAGTGCAGTAAACCCCGTCTGTTCAGTGGGCAGAGTGCAGTAAACCCCGTCTGTTCAGTGGGCAGAGTGCAGTAAACCCCGTCTGTTCAGTGGGCAGAGTGCAGTAAACCCCGTCTGTTCAGTGGGCAGAGTGCAGTAAACCCCGCCTGTTCAGTGGACAGAGCGCAGGTTTTCCAGTGACTTGATGAGTAGGTAAAGCATGAAGCCCATACACTCACAGTAAACCCTCGTCTGCTCCAGACTCCAGCCTCTGATTGAAGGAACCACTAGCGTTTAGCTTTAGCATCGACACGGCTTCTCTTAAAGGGACGGAGGCACCTTTTCCTCTCACCACTGTCGTCATGTTCCCAGCGTCTCTGCTGCCACATGCCCAGTGTACATTTGCTTTTCAGCTATGAACCTTTGCATGTGTGTGGAGTCTCATTAAAATGCAAAATGCAGTTACCATGGTGACTTGAGTCCTTGTGCCGTGTGATCGATCATACCGCAGTATTATGGTTACCGTGACAACCCTAATCTCAACACTGATTTTGGAATCAAAACTCCTCCTTTGGGACTGAACTCAGATGAACTTAAACTGAAAATGGCGTCTGGTTCAGGAGCTGAAATGTCTTGATCATAAACAGTGTCCAGATGACCACAGCTGAAACCTTCTCTACACTGAAACACGCCTTGTTTCTGTTTCCATGGAATCATGCAGGTGATGTGCCGCCTCCAGAAAGTTACATACTGTGACTTTAATCCTTGATGCAATACTTTATTTTTTGGCATTGCTTACTTCCTCATGTACATTTCCTCTTACCCCTCTCCTCTGCTTGTTGCTTGTAGTCGTGTATATTTGCTTTCTCTAACTCTACTCCTCTGCTGTTTCCTTCAGGATGCTTCCTAAAAACTGTCAGATGCTCCTGTTCTCGGCCACATTTGAGGAGACGGTGTGGAACTTTGCTCAGAGGATCGTCCCGGAGCCGAACATCATCAAACTGAAGCGAGAGGAGGAGACACTGGACACCATCAAACAGTACTATGTCCTGTGTAACTCCAAAGAGGAGAAGTTTGAAGCTCTCTGCAACATCTACGGGGCCATCACCATCGCTCAGGCCATGATCTTCTGCCACGTAAGTCACACTGCACCATATCTTTATATAAATGAACATAGCTAACCTGCTAGCCACCGAGTTCCAAACAAGACGTGAGCATGGGTGCACGTCTGGCTAAATCAACTCTGGCTCCAATTCAATTTGTGAGCTTTGTAATTTTGTAATTCTGTTCATCTTTCTGTCTCTTTCTTTCTTTGACTGTCTTTCTCTCTGTCTTTCTTTCTGTCTTTCTGTCTGTCTGTCTTTCTTCCATCCTTATTTGTCAGGGACCATGTACAAATTCATTAGTCTTACAAAAGAAAAGATGATTTGATTTGGGTGATATGGGTCTAATTCTCAACTACCACTGTCTACCAAACACTTTCTTGTGATGCAGCAGTTAAAATAAGTGAATTTAATGATTTTAACTAGAATATAACTCAATTATTTGAAATTTTAGAATCAAATACATGCTGGTCTTTTTTTTTCTCCAGATATTACAATAATTTTAAACCAGTTCATCTTTTTCATTGATTTGTTTCATTTGTTTATTCATTCTTAATTTTTTTGTCTCTCAGACGAGGAAAACTGCTGGGTGGCTGGCAGGGGAGCTGTCCAGAGAGGGTCACCAGGTGGCGCTGCTGAGCGGAGAGATGCAGGTGGAGCAGAGAGCGGCCGTGATCGACAGATTCAGAGACGGAAAAGAAAAAGTGCTCGTCACAACCAACGTCTGCGCCAGAGGTACGGGAGGGCATCTGATGCAGGGGAAGGGCATCTGACACACACAAGGAGGGCATCTGACTCACAGGGAGGGCATCTGACTCACAGGGAGGGCGTTTGACACACGAGGAGCATTTGATAAACGAGAAGGGCATCTGACACACTTGTTTTCCTCCCGCAGGTATTGACGTGGAGCAGGTGTCCGTGGTGATAAACTTTGACCTCCCTGTGGATAAGGACATGAACCCCGACAACGAGACGTACCTGCACCGGATCGGCCGCACGGGACGCTTCGGCAAACGTGGCCTCGCCATCAACATGGTGGACAGCAAGATGAGCATGAACATCCTCAACCGCATCCAAGAGCATTTTAGTGAGTCACACCGTTTCATGCACCTATTGTTACCTGATTTGAGTCATTTACCAGATTCACATCAGTCATGCAGTCATGTCGTTAGCTTATTACACTATATGTTCATTATTTTACTGTCCAGAAACAGTTTTAGCCTTAGTTCACTTTTCCATTTAAGATGGAGAATGCCACGTAAGTTTCATAAATGTTTGCTTTTTTTAGATAAAGACATTTTAATTTGCAGTTAAATGTTAAATATTTTTTACTAACAAACCTGAGCAAAGATCAGTGCAGAGAAACATAAATGACTAAATGTCTGATTTCTGGAGTCAAAATTTTTGTTTTTTTGCAATGTTACATATTTTTACACAAAGTTCCTTTTGGCCCTCTCAGTGAAATGATGAATGAAAACCATGTAGTATGTTCAATTGTGTCTTTTCTTTGGCCGTACTAGAATAAAGTGTAATTGCACATCCACTACAGTAGATGGCAGTTGCGCTCTCACTGTTAGAGTGTGAGTATTAGCTCTAGGCCATAGAATTAATACTGTGTACGTGCGCACACACGCAAACGTGTGAGGTTTGCGCGCGCACACAGCAAAGAGCAGGAGATAGAGAACAGAGAGCAGTGAACAAACCCCGCAAGAGGAGATGATGGAAAAGTATTTAAGAGAGATGCAAAAAGGCGGAGAAGGATGGAGGTACGTGAAAGATAAGTGAAAGTCACCTGAAAGCCAAGATGAGGGAGTATAACGAAGCGTATTTAGCACTGGGCTTCACCGCGACTACGGGGGGAGACGAGGAAGGACCAATGTGTCTACTGTGTCTAAAAATGTGGGCAGTTCTAATGGAGTCATCCCAAAGTTTCTCATTAATGTCAAAATAATTAGCATCATAGAATAATGTGAAATTTGGCACTGTGGCTCTTCACGTCGTCTCCATCAAAAAAGCCAATGGGACGTGTGGAGTAAACTTCATCGTGTTGCTATGGTGATGCGCAAAAGTGTCCATGTTTTTCTAAATTTCAACTGGATGAAATGGCTTATTAGTTTTATTGAAGAAGATGAAATTTGGCACAGTGACTCTTAAGCTCAACCTCGTCAAAGTCCAGGGGGTGAAGTTGTATTTTACACGATGTTACCGTGGCGATAAAGCATCCAACATGACTTTGTTTAGTGAAAAATACAGCCCAAAAGTGGCGTGAGGGCTCTTTGATGCCGCTTGCAGCTTTAATTATACTTACTTTTGCAAAACGTTACTATTTCTGTCCCGTCTTCACAGATAAGAAGATCGAGAGGTTGAACACGGACGACTTGGATGAGATTGAGAAAATCGCCAGTTAAAGGGGCATCCTCTCTTAAAGGAACGGCCCCTCCTCACGGCTCTCCATGGACTCACTGTTTTAAGCTTTTACTTTTTTAGATTCTGGAGGGATAAAAATACGTTTACACTTACTCATGTTTGAGTCTGAAACATACCCCATTTCACTATTTGTGCGACTTAATAACATTTAGTTTTTTTATTCTTGTTTTGTGGTGCTACTTTGGAATATTATTTTTCCTAAATTAAGAATCAGGACCATTACAAAATGCCAAGAGATATCAATATCTTTATAATGTGCCACAAACAAACAAAGTGAATGTATTTGGCTGGTGTGCGCAGCGGTGAAGTCGGGTACGCTTCTGTCTGGGGCCTGGCCACACAGCGTCTTCATGGCTGATTTTTCTAAAGCGATTATCTCCGCTCATCGCACCATCTGTTTGGGCTCTTTGTGAATATGTAAACCTTTTTATGACAAGTTTGGAAAGTAAACATGATTAAACTCTAAAATAAGTGATTGCGTTTTAGTTTTTTTACGAAGCATCTAAAGGAGCTGTATGTGTCCTGAGTCTGACAGCTTTAAAAAGTTATTAAAATCAAATCTGAACCTGCGTTGCCAGATCCAGAGACACAGTTTAGATTTAAAACAAGTGGATTTTAGCTTTAAAACTGGCAACACAAGAGAATCATGCAAGGCTTATTGTACTTTCTGATTGGATAATAATAATGAACCAAAACATAAAATTATAACATAAATAAGCCCAATGTTTTTGTAATTAAGATTAAATCTGCTTTATAATTGTTTTCGGTAAAAGCTGTAGCTGATTTGCACATGTTTAGCTCATACCTGGACACACTTTGTAAATATTTATGAATTAAAATGTATTTAAAATCAAAATCTTCAAACAGTTCCTCTTAAATGTGTTAAAATCCACCTGTAAATGTCTCGATTGAGGTAAAAGTATCTCACAAATATAAATGCAGTGTAAAATAAAAATAAAAACATTTCTCTTTTTATTATGAAATATTTACTTGAATTTGCCTATCTCCAAAACCACAGTTGTGACTATCCATTTTTAGACGTGCCTCCTACCTCAAATCTACACAGCCTCAACTCGTTTAGACAAATTGTGCGTTGTTTAAGCTGAAGTATCCATGTGTGTGACCAGGCCCTGTTTATTGTGACCGGCTGGCGGTGGGTGGGTCGGCTCTATGCAAAACTATTAAAGAAATCAGATATTGATCCTGGTTTAGACTCAGCTTCAGGAAATAATAATACAAAAGTCTTGTTTCTTCTCTGGCGCAGTGCCTCAAATAAACATGGAATCATCAAACACCATTTTAAACATGGACAATTTTAAAACTCAAGTAAAATTCAGGAAACGTTGGGACGCTTCTTTAAAATGTTATTAAAGCTGCAGGTTTTCAAGGTTTAAAGCTGTTCATCTGTCATTCCTGTTTCAGCGTGTGTCCCGTTTCATTTGACTCTCCAGACGACAGACTGGACAAAGACCTCCTGTCCGGAGCGCGGTGGCTAGCAGGTTAGCTATGTGCATTTATACAGGGTGGCTCAAAAGTCACTGACACTTTTAAATCTTTAATAGCTCCTATAATTCTTAAGTTATACTTACCAAATTTTAGCAGTAGGTAAACTGAACCTTCTGAGATTTTTGGCAATATATACGTTTACAATTGTTCACTTACACTTGAACTTATCACTACTTAAACTAGGGGAAGTAAAAATGACCTAATTTAAAAAAAAAAAATGTTTTTTAAGCAGTGTCGTGTGGTGAGGTTCATGTCTGGTGAGGCACTGATCGTCACAATCAGATTTACAAACATATAAACCACGTGTCGGTACATTTGGCCCTGGGTCAGTTTCTCTCCCAGTGACTTGGGGCCAGAATAAAAAAGAATTTCAAAATAAAGGTTCCAAAGTCCATATGAAATAGCTCTAATAGTTTGACATAAAAAGCTGGTTTTGTATTATTTTTTTAATACTTATTCTGGTTCCCCAATTTTCAATGGGTTGAAGTCGTTAAATTTCTTACCGTTTCGTACCACTCTGTTTGAAAAGAGCGAGTCTTTCGTCCTGTAGTCTGGTGCAAACCATTTAGCTCCTTTAGCGTTGGTCTTCCTTTAATTATAACCTCCTACTTTGTCCAAAAGTCCAGTTTACATATTAAAGCTCAAGCAGTTTTCTAATCTTCCTCCATTTAAAAAGTAGGGCCAGACATGAAGAAAAAAGTGAACGGATTGCTAAACTTGGTTTGCTAACTCTAAATTGTAGTTTGCTGTCACTATTCTGTGGCCCCTTTTCTGTGGGAGTTACAAAAATCCTTGGGCTCACGAGTGCCCCCTAGCATGAGGCAGGATAACTACGTGCCTCACCCGGCGCATTTTCACAGCTGCTTAAAGCTGCAGCGTCACTGCTGAGCTACAGCACAGTCAGCCCATGTGAGGGATGAGCAACTGGTGCCTCACCGCACGTCTCTTCAGTATTTCAATGGTAAACGTAAAAATTCAAATTGAGTAAAAATAAAAAATAAAAGAATAAAATTGCAAACTTAAATAGAACTTTATAGTACAAATCATTAGAGAAAAAATAAATGAAAGGGTTATATTTCTCTGTGATGACAGGTGAGGCACGGCCTCACCTCACCGCACGTCACTGTTTTTTAATGTTCACCATTTTGGGTTTCACACTGAACAGCCTGATCCAACACACATTACATAACAGTTAAAGTGTTTCCAGGCTTATGGCTCTTATTTGATCCTCGATATTACATTTTGAGTTGTTTATTGTCTGAGGTTTATTCACAAACACCTTTTCTTTAAGATAGACCCACGGGAAGAAATCGGGACTAGTCAGGTCTGTGGAGATCACATACTGCCCCCTGTCTGTGAAAAACACTTATTATTCCTTTAATGGCATTTACACTTGGGGTATCTCTGGTATTAAAATGTCGACGGTAACACTGCTGGGTTTGTGAATTTGACCCATGTGACTCAAAGTACCACTGTACAATGAGTACAATGTTTGTTCCTTAGTGCTATATTTGCTCATATTAATGTCAGAAGGGTAGTTCTAAATCTAAATAAAAATATTTAGAAACAAAAGTTATACATTTTTTTCAACTGTCAATTACTTTTGGGCCACCCTGTATAAACAGTCCATGCTCCAGACGCTGCTAGACCTGTCACTGGAACACATTCTGAAGTTTGATTTATCGCTGAGGTAAATATAGACGGTAAACGATAATATTGAAACTCATTTATGCCACTGACACAAAAATCAAGAGCAGATTTAAACCACAAAAACTATTATAAATCTACAATATTTAAAAAAAATCATGATCTGCAATAAATAATAATCAGAATAAAACATTTTAGTCTGTAATGAGTCAGAAGTTAATTATTCAAACTTTTACAACTTAAATCTGATCATATAGACACAAATTGCGCAAAAAAAAAGTGCAAATGATAAAAAACTGACCCCAAAAAACACTTTTTATCTGTAAACTGAACAATTATTGTGACAGGTCTGGACTCTGCTGCAGCCGTGTGTTTCATTAGCTCCGCCCTCGGCCAATCAGGAAGAGTTTTACAAACCGCCCCAGTCGAGATGCACCGATTCACCTTTTCAGTTTTGATACCGATTCTGATACTATAGCTGGAAGTATCTGCTGATTCCCAATATCAACTGACACTAGAGACTGAAAACAAAAAGCATTTATTTCCTTAAAACAAAAATAAAACAAATGTGCGATGTAACTGTTATGTCTGAAATAACGACAGAACAACTTTGCATAAATAAAAGTTCAAATATTCTCAGACTTTCTGGGCAACTATGACATGAACATCATGTGATTACATCTGTTTAAATGTCCAACCACGATATCGACTGCACCGATATTAGGAGGCCGATATCTGATCCATCGGTGCGGCTCTACTCCCCATCTTCATCACAGCCAGGTTATTTTTGTATTTTCCCAAAAATGCTGAAAATAACTTGAGCAAAAAATTGTATTCTGAGGCTGATCAGAGTTTGACAACAGCATGGCAGCCCTCTGAGCCTGTCTGCCCCAGGGCAGCTGCAGCTACGACGGCAGCTACGACGGCACCCATCACCACACCACCACCAGATCCGGTGAGGGCGCTGCTGAAAAATGTTAATATTTAATGATTTCATGGTTAATCCTGAAGAATAAATCTGATCTGACACGGGGACATTTCAGAACGTAGAGGTCTAAACTCCAGGGTCAGCAGCTTGTACACAGAGTAAGACCTCATGGAGACACAGGGAGGGCATCTGACAGAATCTGACACAGGGACATTTCATTCTCAAAGTGGACGTTATTTGACCTAAGGAAACACCACACTGTGAACTCATCCATTACATCTGTTGTCGTTCCAGCCTTTTCTGACCTCTCCTGGTTCTTTCTCTCAGTTCTTTCTCCTGCTTGTATTTTTCACACATCTTTTTCATGTCGTCATATCTTTGAATCAGGGTCGGCTCAGCTCTTGTTCTGTTCTCGTTCTGATCTCTAAACGCAATGCCTCAAGTGCATTATTCACTCAAATATTTGGGATTAATGTGCGTGTGACAGGGTTGGACCATTCTCTCTGTTCTACTTAATGTGGTGGACAAAATGTGCTGTAAATAGAAATTATAGTTTGAAAATGACAGGAAGTAGAGCGTCCCACACTGATGACATCACACTGGGAGAACTCTATCCAAAGTTTCTGTTGACATTAATCTGATACTTTAAACAAAATAAAGATGTTTTCTTATAATTTTATTTGTGAAATAATAATCTCTGACATAGAGGCTAGGAGGAGGTTGTCCTCAGTGTACTACATTGTTGCTAGGTAACAGTTATGTAATTCCCGAGTGTGATGTCATGATTTACAACCAGGAAGTAAAATTCATACTATAGAGTTTTGTTTCATTCACATGTTTAACACACAAACCTGCAGATTTAGGCTGAGTTCTTCTCTCAAAGCAGAGAAGAAAACACTGTTCCACCTTGTGATGTCATCATGTGGTATTACAGGAAGTGCTCCACTCTGTCGTTGGCACTTTAATATTCTGTGGAAAACTTGAAATTTTGGATTATGATGATGATATAATTCCTGCATTTTGAGCATCTGTAGATGTGTGAAACCAAATGTTGACTCTCTGGATGTGTGGTGCGAATGAATTTAAAACAAAATGATGGAGTTTAAATACAGGTGAGACACTGGACTCTTTTCATTGGTCGGTCCTTCAGTCCTCAAAATGGCTGCCGTCGGTTCCAGGTCTGGACTTCATGGACTATATTCTCACAGTTTGAGCGTGAGTGTGCTCCAGAATGAATGTTTTTGGATTTATAAAAGTGGTGAATGCAGTTTGATTTAGACACTTGGCTGTAGAACATTAATGTGGCGTTAACATGGCACGTTTCATTAAACCCTGAATCATACGGTGCAATGGCAGGAGTCACCAGACGAAGGAGCTAGAGGAGCCAAAAACTGTACTCAAGTAAAAGTAACAGTACTTCAAAATAATCTTACTCAAGTAGAAGTGCAAAGTAGTCCAAGAAATGACTCAAGATGAAAAAATAGTGAGAGTAACTTAAAGATGAACTGTCAGGAGGCAACTTCTGATTTATATTTTGAAGTTAATTTGAAGAATTAAACATGAAATAATGCACAAAGTGTGTTTTGTTTTTTCAAAGAGCCACAAAAATGACACAAACTGAATCACATCTGAAGGAGCCAGAAACACAAATGTTCAGATCATTTCATATTGTTACATAAAACTCCGCCCACTTTAGACTCACAGAGAGACGAACACCACTTTTACTCGAGTAAGAGTACTGCTACACTCTTCTATATCACTTCTACTTGAGTAATTTATAGTAAAGTATTTTAATAGTTTGTAACCTGCCCGGCGACTGCAGATGTAAATGAGCTTTATCTAAATCTGGTGTAAATCGTCTCTTTGATGAGATTAATGTGTTTGGCTCTGGTCCTGTTAAAATAAAACAATAAACTAAACATCACTGAGTACTACACACCTCTGTCACCAGTAGGGGGCGTGCTGAAGGCGTGGTTAAAAAATCTCAATTGAGTTGAGTTGAAATGAATGTTTTTTTATGTCCACTGTTAAAGGGTCATTGTGTAACTTTCCTGACGGAGGCTACACCACGTGCTCGTCTCCATGAGGATGTTTTTGCTTTGCCTGAAGAGTTAGACGTTTGTTTGCAGAAAAAGACCCTACACAGAGGGCATGTGACACAGAGACACATCTGACAGGAGATTTAGGTTTGATAATTGTGTTTATTTAAATATGAATTAGCTGTACCTGAGATCCTGGTGACTCCTGGTTCGTGCCGTTTCAGTCGTCACACCTGGATCCTCCTTTTTCACTTGTGAACGACCCAGGCTCCTGTAGACCTCCACAGACCCGCTCCACAGACCTGCTCCACAGAGCTCCTCCACAGACCTGCTGTAGACCTGATGCTGTGTGGTGTAAGAACCATGTATTTGACTTTTTTCCATTTTAATTAAACAGTCTAAATTTGTCCCTGTGTTTAGTGTTTTTATATTCAACATCACAGACTAGAGCAGTTATAGCGGCTAATGTGGAGCCAGGTGCCATATTTGGAGTATCATAGCAACCAAAGAGCCAATCCGGAGCGAGGCTGTTGGCAGTAATGCAGCACTTGGCAACAGGTTTGATTGACATCGTTGCCAACTCTAGCAGGAGCGACCTCGGAGAAAGAAGGCGCCTGATTTGTCAGTTTTTAATGTTCATATCTTGATTTACAGACACAATAGTGAAATCAAACACCCAGCTAACCTGCTAGTCACTGTGTTCCAAACAGGAAGTGATCATGGACGTGCTTTTGGCTCCAATTCACTTTACATTGTGTCAGTGGCATAAATGAGTTTCAATATTCTCGTTTATCGTCTATCGTCTTCAGCGATATGTCCAACTTCAGAATGTGTTATTATGACAGGCCTATTTACAATATTTCATAACGGTAACATTTTAAATAGTAATAATTTCTACGAGCTGCACTATTATCACTGTACAAAATGATGTAACTTATAAATAAACTTAAAAAACAGTCAAGCTTGTTGTTTTTTGAGTCTTTTACTATCAAAAGTCCAGTGCTTGGATAAATACGTGCTTCAAAATATACAAATTATAACATTTTCATAAAACATTATCCTAGATTTTGTTCTTCAGACGTTTTTGGAAACTTCAGATCTGAAAAAAAAGAACAAACAAACCAATTATTCTGGTTCTTTTTTTGGCCTTTAGTTAAAAGTCAGACCCAGATGCTCTGTTCCATCTTGTGATGAAGTGGTAGTTTTCAAGTTCAACAGCTCCTTTTACCTTTAGTTCAGTAAAGATTGTACATTCCAGATTTGCTGAAATGATCCATATGATTCTAGTGAAGGTGTGTGGAGTTTAAAAACACAGTGGAGCACTTCCTGTATTACCATATGATGACATCACAAGGTGGAACAGAGTGTTTTCAGTTTGAGAGAAGAACTCAGCCTAAATCTGCAGGCTCCTTGTGGTTGTCCGCTGACTCACCTGCATCCCTGTACTCCACGTCGGTGAGGAACAGTCCGTGCGCCGGAGCAGCCAGGCCCTGGGGGAAGGCGGTCGAATCCCGAGCGTCCAGCACCTTCTTCAGACTCAGAGGAGAGAGACTACCCCTGCCCACGGCCACCAGAGCTCCAGCCATCCGCCGCACCTGCCCCAGAGGACAACACGTTTACTTTGTTAGTTCACATTTTAGTTTTTGTTTCACTCTTTCTGGATGTGTTTAAAATATGAACTTTGCTTTATTCATGTTTTAATAATAAAAAGATTCTGTTCAAAGTTTGATGAGCTGAAATGAAAAACCATGCACCTCCACAGATATGGCTTTTCACCAGCAGAGGGCGCTTCTCTTTCACATCTACATACACTGCCTGGCCAAAAAAAAAAAAAAAAAGGTTCCACATTATAATATTTGGTTGTTTCTCCTTTATCTTTGATTACGGCACATTCGCTTCTGCAATCTCACACATTTATTTCCTTTGCAACCTAAACCTGACCAGCTGCAGGGAACTTGAACCTATTTGCTTAGTTAAATCCAGGTGGCGACTTTTTTTTTTTGGCCAGGCAGTGTATAAATTATGAATCAAAATGGCACTAAATATTCACCTGTTTGTAGAGGAACGATCTGCTCCTGAACGTCAGCTCCCAGAACGAGATGTGTCTGAAAAAACACATGAAAACAGAGAGAAATGAACTATTTTATGATATAATAATAACGAGATAAGCCACAATGTCCTGAGTCTCCTCTCCCTTTACTCTCTGTGCTCTGAAGGGGGAAGGAGCACAGTCACAACACAATCAGCTGCATCCGACTAATGAAACTACTGCACATCACATCAGGTTTGTCACGTCATAGTGTACAGTTTGTATCATGTTTTTGTATATTTATGGAGGATTGTTGTGTGGAGCAAGGGTGATGTAGGCTTGTGGGCGGAGCCTCGTACAAGCACGTACTCCTAACTGTGAGGAGGGTTCGAATAGGGCCTGGCGGAGATCTCTAGATTACTCAAACATGCATGGATGACATCTAAAACCTCTTCAGACATGTCTTGATTTTGCACATTACCCTCGCTTTAAGTTTGTGTTAAAGCCCATAGATAAGTCTGTAAAGGATCAGTGTGAAACTTTTCTGGTGGGACGTACGCCACCTGCTTGTCTCAGTAAGGTGCAGACCTACACCTTTATGCCGACGACACGGTTCTATACACTTCAGCCCCCTCAGCAGAGCTCGCACTGTCCAAACTCCAAGGTGCCTTTGACCAACTACAAAAAAACTTTTATTATCTTAAGCTTGTTTTAAACTCAGACAAAACTAAATACATGCTGTTTTCCAAATCCAAAACAACACCTCAACATCTCCCCCAAATCACTACAAATGAAGGCAAACCAATTGAAAAAGTGTCAGTGTATAAATATCTTGGATTTTAATCGATGACTGTTTTTCCTTTAAGCCACATTCAAAAATTAACTCTCAGACTCAAATTGAAGTTGCGCTTCTATTTTCAGATAAAATCTTGTCTGTCATTTGAGGCTCGCAAAAAACTTGTAAACGCCACTTTTCTGCCTGTTCTTGATTTTAGTGATGTCATTTATATGAATGCCTCTGTTGAGTCCACATGCTCTTGACACTGTGTATCATGGTGCACTACGTTTTATTACAAACATGAGGTCCCTGACCATCATTTGTGTCTCGCCCGTGTGGGCTGGACTTCTTTGACACTTCGTAGACTGAAACACTGGTATATTTTTATTTATAAATGTCTTGCTGGGCTGGTGCCATCTTATCTCCAGCAGCTCATAGAAGTGAGGAGCAGCAGCTCTTACAGTCTCCGATCTCAGGAGCTGCTCCTTTTTATTAATTTATTTCAGGGACACTTTACATTAATAAACATTTACATGTAAATGTGCCAGAATTAGCCCGAGGGCTATTTTTCATCTGTAGTCCCGGGCCAGATGTAAAATGCCAACCTGTTGGAAGCACTCCTGCTCTCGGGTGCCCAGAGCTCGCACAGAACTTGGAAAAAAAGGCTTTTCGCTTTACTGCAGCTCATTCCTGGAATGAACTCCAGAGGGATTTTAAACTGAAGGATCTGGTATCGTTGAACTCTTTTAAATCACTTTTAACTGCACTTGAAACAGAACAATCAATTTGTAAATGTAAATTCACATAGGACTCGTTTTTATGATGCTTTTGGTTTGTGTGAAAGTGTGAATATTTTGTGTTGTTTTGTGTCTGTGTTGATGCTGCCTCTTGGCCAGGACACTCTTGAAAAAGAGATTTTTAATCTCAATGAGTTTTTTATCCTGGTTAAATAAAGATTAAATAAAAAAATAAAAAAAATAAAATAAAAAAAGATGTTAAAACCTCATTTGAGGTTGAGACAGTTTAAAGCCACACTATGCTTTTTTACACTCACCTGTGGAAGTGGCTGCTTGTGGAGGAGCTCCCCGGCTGAATGCAGATCTGGTCCATGGTTTTGACCGGGCTTTTGAACGGCAGGTCTGAGTTTATGGCTCTGAAGCTGCTGAAGTCGTGAGTCCCCTCCAAAATGGCCGCCGCTTCACGCATCGAGTCTATGTCCAACTCCCTAAAGTGAAGCGGGAGGAGCAAAATCACGGGAGGAAACACGTTCACTTCATGTAGGTCAGCACCAGAGGTTAAGGCTGCACGATTTCAGTAACAAAAATAAATATTGTGATTTTACTGAGATGAGACAAGTCCGTGTCAAAGCCTGTTCTCGTCTGGAGCTCAACAGGGACGGGCGGGTCAGGTCTGGGACGGGAGACGACAGTGAATCCCAGGTGCCACAGGGGGGTGATAGTGGCAATAGGCCTTACACAGTAATTAGTATGTGGATTCATCATTCAATGTATGAAAACCGGAACAATAATAACAATTTTGGGGCTCAAAATTTACCAATTTTTTTGCAATAATTAGAAGATTTTGGTCATTTTTATGTAATATGCCGAGATTTGAGCTGTAGAGAGTTGTATAAATAACTGCTTTGGCTGTTACTGGTTCATTCTGCTGTTTATTTGCTGCAGCTCAGTTTTTTCTTATGACTTTTAGTGTCTCTTTGAAAATAGTTCACTGGGATTCTCCTGGTTTGTATCGGTGCTGTAGTTTCAATATGATCATGTATTGCAGTATTTCTCTGCTAGAGACGCCTAAGTGGAAAAAACTGATGTATTGTCCTTAGACACTTCACCCTCCTTGTCTGGGTGGAGAGGGGCCGGTGGTGCAGACTGGCAGCCTCGTTTCCATCAGTTTGTCCCAGGGCAGCTGTGGCCACAGTAGTGTCTCAGTGTAGATTGAAAACTGCTCTGTGAGGCGTCTAAAAAGGAACTATGTAAATCTAATACATTCTAAAGTGTTGCAGTTGTGATCAGATTCGCAAATTATGTTTTAAAAAGCAATATTAAACAAATACAACAATTTTAAGAAGAACTTTCCTCAATAAATAGATACAATATTTTGTTAATTTTAGTGGAAATTCAAAACAAATTTGCGATCTGGTTTTGACACCAATTCAAATTGCGATTTCGATTCTCCTGCTTCGTCTGTAGATAAATGTGGGGCCACTGGGGACGTTCACATTAAAGTATAACAGAGCTTCAGACGGAGCAGTGCCTACAGTTAGCATCACAACAGATGATCTCACGTGGTGCAGAGGTTCCAGCAGAGCTCCGACTCGCTGAGGGGGATCTGAGTCTTGTCTGGTCCCAGGGCGACTCTGTAGAGGTAAGTCCTGCTCTGAGCCTGGAACCGCGAGTGGAAATCCAACGGAACACGGACGACACGAGTGATTCTGGACAGAGAGGAGTGACGAGACAGGGATTTAGAATTATTTTGGAAAAGGAAGTGCGTGTCACAGTGGGCGTGTCACAGTGGGCGTGTCACAGTGGCCGTGAACTGGTAGAGGTTAAACGGGGGCAGATCGACAAAATGGCGTCTTGAAAATAGTGGATTAAAGATTAAACTCAAACATGAATCACTCCAAATACAACTTCAGAGGCTCAACAAGAAGAAACAACTAGAACATGGAGAAACATCTGAACAGAACCATTTAAAGAATTTATACTTTGCAGCTGATGCTCTCCTCAGTCTGACCTGACGCTCTCCTCAGTCCGACCTGACGCTCTGCTCAGTCCGACCTGACGCTCTGCTCAGTCCGACCTGACGCTCTCCTCAGTCCGACCTGACGCTCTGCTCAGTCCGACCTGACGCTCTCCTCAGTCTGACCTGACGCTCTCCTCAGTCTGACCTGATGCTCTGCTCAGTCTGACCTGATGCTCTCCTCTCTCTGACCTGCCGCTCTGCTCAGTCCGACCTGACGCTCTGCTCAGTCCGACCTGACGCTCTCCTCAGTCTGACCTGACGCTCTCCTCAGTCTGACCTGATGCTCTCCTCTCTCTCTGACCTGACGCTCTGCTCAGTCCGACCTGACGCTCTGCTCAGTCCGACCTGACGCTCTGCTCAGTCCGACCTGACGCTCTCCTCGGTCCGACCTGACGCTCTCCTCGGTCCGACCTGACGCTCTCCTCAGTCCGACCTGACGCTCTGCTCAGTCCGACCTGACGCTCTGCTCAGTCTGACCTGACGCTCTCAGTCTGACCTGACGCTCTGCTCAGTCTGACCTGATGCTCTCTCTCTCTCTGACCTGACGCTCTGCTCAGTCCGACCTGACGCTCTGCTCAGTCTGACCTGACGCTCTCAGTCTGACCTGATGCTCTGCTCAGTCTGACCTGACGCTCTCCTCTCTCTGACCTGACGCTCTGCTCAGTCCGACCTGACGCTCTGCTCAGTCCGACCTGACGCTCTCCTCAGTCCGACCTGACGCTCTGCTCAGTCCGACCTGACGCTCTGCTCAGTCCGACCTGACGCTCTGCTCGGTCCGACCTGACGCTCTGCTCAGTCCGACCTGACGCTCTGCTCGGTCCGACCTGACGCTCTCCTCAGTCCGACCTGACGCTCTGCTCAGTCCGACCTGACGCTCTCCTCGGTCCGACCTGACGCTCTCCTCAGTCCGACCTGACGCTCTGCTCATGTCCGACCTGACGCTCTGCTCAGTCTGACCTGACGCTCTCAGTCTGACCTGACGCTCTCCTCAGTCTGACCTGACGCTCTGCTCAGTCTGACCTGATGCTCTCCTCTCTCAGGTGGAAGTTGATGGCGTCTCTCAGAATCTCCTCAGTGAACGGAGCTTTGTTTTTACGCTGGAGGTTGAAGTGGGCGGAGTTACTCAGAGCGTGGACCCCGGTGTCCGTTCTGCTCGACACGTACAGACACACATGGTTCTCCGGCCGTAGCCTCAAAATGGCTGCCTAAAAAACAGAAAACAAAAGACGACTATTTCAGAAAGTGACATTTGTGATTTTTCCATTTTCCATGTCTGGAAAACAGGCCAATTTTTTTCCAGGTTTTCCAGGTCACATTGCAGGTTGGTCCATGATTCATTGACACATTTATACATGTAACCAGACACAGTAGAGTGTAGTTCTTGCTCAAGGACACAACAGTACAGAATATCACAAACAAACCACAAATTTGTGGTTAGTGGGAAAACAAATCTACAAACTGAGCCACTGTATCTCAGAGTTGTTATAATGGACAGAGTTATTCACGAAAATTTCAAACTTGATTTCGATACTATACTATTTCGATACTACTCAATACAGATCCTCTTTATTTAGACACTGAGCTGTTCATCATTAAATGTTGTACTTTGTGTTTTATTCACACGTGTCTTATATCTGTGTGATCCTCAGTGTCCAGTAGATTCACAGAGGAACATGGACCCGGTTTAGTCCTGGTTTAGTCCTGGTTTAGTCCTGGTTTAGTCCTGGTTTAGTCCTGGTTTAGTCCCTGGTTTAGTCCCGGTTTAGTCCCTGGTTCAGTCCCTGGTTTAGTCCCGGTTTAGTCCCGGTTTAGTCCTGGGGTAGTCCCGGTTTAGTCCTGGTTTAGTCCCTGGTTTAGTCCCGGTTTAGTCCTTGGTTTAGTCCCGGTTTAGTCCCGGTTTAGTCTTGGGGTAGTCCCGGTTTAGTCCTGGTTTAGTCCTGGTTTAGTCCTGGTTTAGTCCTGGTTTAGTCCCGGTTTAGTCCCTGGTTTAGTAGTCCGGTTTAGTCCCGGTTTAGTCCCGGTTTTAGGGGTAGGGGGGTAGTCCTGGGGTAGTCCTGGTTTAGTCCTGGTTTAGTCCCGGTTTAGTCCCTGGTTTAGTCCCAGTTTAGTCCCGGTTTAGTCCTGGGGTAGTCCCGGTTTAGTCCCTGGTTTGGTTCCGGTGTAGTCCCGGTTTAGTTCCGGTGGTCTGTGGGTGTATTCTAGTCTAGGATGTGTCTTATACTTGTTCAGATGCAGCTCGGTATAATTAGTTCAGTTTCATGTTTGATTATACTCGCCTCTAAATGGTCTTGAACTCCTTTCTTCTTGAGCTGATGTGGAGGCACTTTGACCACTCCACTGTCCACACAAAAATACATTTATCCAACAGCATGGGCATAGAGATAAACGTTTTACCCACAATAAAACTTGTACAGACCTGTATTTAGTCCCGATGTACTGGAAGAAGATTAAATATCTTGCCAGGCTGTTGTGCATTGCCGTTGGCGCACGTGAGAAAAACCCGCTCAACCTTTATTCTAGCGCAAAGATAAACTAACCGATTCAACACATAAACAGCAATAATGTTTAATCTGAACACACTTAAGAAATAACTCTATGTTTGAGCATGTGTTCGCGTTAACCTCCCCTGACAGAGGGCGCATGCGCGTACTTCCGGGGCAGATTTGTAGTCCAGAAGTAAAACCGAACTACATTTACATTTTTTAAACTCCGATTTTTTCTTCTACATTTACAACACCGCGTTTACGAAGGATTATAATTCAACTATAAATAGAATATATTTATTTAGTCATTTTTTTAATTTGGATTTATAAAAATGGCATGCGGCATAAAGAAAACAAAACATATTCTATTTATACAAACATATATACTACACTACAAACCTGAGTTTCTGCTGATATCAGACAGTTCAACACATCAGCAATAACTAAAAATATCATGAAAACATTTATAAAGAAAGCTACAGACACAAACTCAAACATGACTCAAACTCAAGGAGGAGGAGCGAGGTCTGGAGGACTAAAGAGGAGAGTGAGGAGGAGGAGGAGCGAGGTCTGGAGGACTAAAGGGACAGTGAGGAGGAGGAGGGGTGGGGTCTGGAGGACTAAAGAGGAGAGTGAGGAGGAGGAGGAGGAGCGAGGTCTGGAGGACTAAAGAGGAGAGTGAGGAGGAGGAAGGGCGGGGTCTGGAGGACTAAAGGGACAGTGAGGAGGAGGAGGGGTGGGGTCTGGAGGACTAAAGAGGAGAGTGAGGAGGAGGAGGGGCGGGGTCTGGAGGACTAAAGAGGAGAGTGAGGAGGAGGAGGGTGGGGTCTGGAGGACTAAAGAGGAGAGTGAGGAGGAGGAAGGGCGGGGTCTGGAGGACTAAAGGGACAGTGAGGAGGAGGAGGGGTGGGGTCTGGAGGACTAAAGGGAGAGTGCGGAGGAGGGGCGGGGTCTGGAGGACTAAAGGGAGAGTGACGAGGAGGGGTGGGGTCTGGAGGACTAAAGGGACAGTGAGGAGGAGGAGGGGCGGGGTCTGGAGGACTAAAGGGAGAGTGACGAGGAGGGGTGGGGTCTGGAGGACTAAAGAGGAGAGTGAGGAGGAGGAGGGGCGGGGTCTGGAGGACCTAAGAGAGGAGAGTGAGGAGGAGAGGGGTGGGGTCTGGAGGACTAAAGGGGGAGAGTGAGGAGGAGGAAGGGCGGGGTCTGGAGGACTAAAGGGACAGTGAGGAGGAGGAGGGGGTGGGGTCTGGAGGACTAAAGAGGAGAGTGAGGAGGAGGAGGGGCGGGGTCTGGACTAAAGGGACAGTGAGGAGGAGGCGGGGCGGGGTCTGGAGGACTAAAGGGACAGTGACGAGGAGGGGTGGGGTCTGGAGGACTAAAGAGGAGAGTGAGGAGGAGGAGGGGGCGGGGTCTGGAGGACTAAAGAGGAGAGTGAGGAGGAGGAGGAGGGTGGGGTCTGGAGGACTAAAGGGAGAGTGAGGAGGAGGAAGGGCGGGGTCTGGAGGACTAAAGGGACAGTGAGGAGGAGGAGGGGTGGGGTCTGGAGGACTAAAGAGGAGAGTGAGGAGGAGGAGGGGCTGGGGTCTGGAGGACTAAAGAGGAGAGTGAGGAGGAGGAGGGGTGGGGTCTGGAGGACTAAAGGGAGAGTGAGGGGAGGAAAGGCGGGGGTCTGGAGGACTAAAGGGACAGTGAGGAGGAGGAGGGGTGGGGTCTGGAGGACTAAAGAGGAGAGTGAGGAGGAGGAGGGTGGGGTCTGGAGGACTAAAGGGACAGTGAGGAGGAGGAGGGGTGGGGTCTGGAGGACTAAAGGGAGAGTGAGGAGGAGGAAGGGCGGGGTCTGGAGGACTAAAGAGGAGAGTGAGGAGGAGGAGGGGCGGGGTCTGGAGGACTAAAGAGGAGAGTGAGGAGGAGGAGGGGTGGGGTCTGGAGGACTAAAGAGGAGAGTGAGGAGGAGGAAGGGCGGGGTCTGGAGGACTAAAGGGACAGTGAGGAGGAGGAGGGGTGGGGTCTGGAGGACTAAAGGGAGAGTGCGGAGGAGGGGCGGGGGTCTGGAGGACTAAAGGGAGAATGACGAGGAGGGGTGGGGTCTGGAGGACTAAAGAGGAGAGTGAGGAGGAGGAGGGGCGGGGTCTGGAGGACTAAAGAGGAGAGTGAGGAGGAGGAGGGGTGGGGTCTGGAGGACTAAAGGGAGAGTGAGGAGGAGGAAGGGCGGGGTCTGGAGGACTAAAGGGACAGTGAGGAGGAGGAGGGGTGGGGTCTGGAGGACTAAAGAGGAGAGTGAGGAGGAGGAGGGGCGGGGTCTGGAGGACTAAAGAGGAGAGTGAGAGGAGGAGGAGGGGTGGGGTCTGGAGGACTAAAGGGAGAGTGAGGAGGAGGAAGGGCGGGGTCTGGAGGACTAAAGGGACAGTGAGGAGGAGGAGGGGTGGGGTCTGGAGGACTAAAGAGGAGAGTGAGGAGGAGGAGGAGGGGTGGGGTCTGGAGGACTAAAGGGACAGTGAGGAGGAGGGGTGGGGTCTGGAGGACTAAAGGGAGAGTGAGGAGGAGGAAGGGCGGGGTCTGGAGGACTAAAGGGACAGTGAGGAGGAGGGGGGTGGGGTCTGGAGGACTAAAGGGGAGAGTGACGAGGAGGGGTGGGGTCTGGAGGACTAAAGAGGAGGAGAGTGAGGAGGAGGAGGGGCGGGGTCTGGAGGACTAAAGGGACAGTGAGGAGGAGGGTCTGGAGGACTAAAGGGACAGTGAGGAGGAGGAGGGGTGGGGTCTGGAGAGTAAAGAGGAGAGTGCGGAGGAGGGGGGTCTGGAGGACTTAAGGGAGAGTGCGGAGGAGGGGGTCTGGAGGACTTAAGGGAGAGTGAGGAGGAGGGGCGGGGTCTGGAGGACTAAAGAGGAGAGTGAGGGTAGAGGAGGGGGTGGCGTCCTCGAGACGGGGACGGGGCCTGGAGGTATAAGGAACAGTGATTGGTCTAACAGCTCTTTGCCTTGAAGGTGGAAAAGCACTTTATAAAAATATGAAGATGGTGAACTAATACTACACTAGTCTAGTTTGCTAGTTCAGGAGAGTTTAGTGTTACTTAATGAAGTTGTCGGCAATATAATTTTGCAAAAACATAATTCAATTATAAAAAACCCCTGCAAATAACCATTTCCTCACAAACGACATTATCACAACAATAGGGGTTACTACCTCTATCTTGATGAAACAAATAGTACATTTTTTATGTCTATGTCAGTGCTACAGGCTGCAGTGCATTATGGGAACTGAGGTCCATATGGGCTCATGCATTTTATATGCTGAGATCTGTAAAAATCATTACCAGGACCTGTTTTGGTCCACGGGTCATGGTGGGTTTGGGAGCCCTGATTTAATGAATTGTCTGATTTTGGGATGTCAAAGTTTCCGAGCTCGCGTGAACGCAACATTTCGTGTGGATCCAGAGCAGATTTAAGGGGAAGCGCGTGTGTCCCCAAGTGGGCCTTGAGATTAGACTTTTTGGCAAATGTTTTATCACATGCCGAACAGCTGTAAGGTTTCTCTCCTGTATGTGTTCTCATATGAAGATCCATGTCACAACGTCTCATAAATCCTTTCAGACAAAATGAACAACTGAAAGGTCGTTCTCCCGTGTGTGTTTTTGTGTGTGCGTCTAGATTAGACCTTTGAGAAAATGGTTTCTGACAAACTGAACAGCTGTAAGGTTTTTCGCCTGTATGAATTCTGATATGTGTTTGTAAGTGATCTTTTCTCTTAAATTTCTTATTACAAAAAGGACACTGGTGTTTCTTGTCTTCAGCTCCTTCAGCTGTTCCTGACATGTCCCCATAGTTCACAGTGGCACTGGTCTCTGGTGCAGACTCGTATTTGGGGAATAGACCTGAGTTTGGTGCAGTGGAGCTTGTGGCTCTGATCTGGACTTGGTTGTAGTAGTCTCCAACAGCCTCTGTCTCCATCTGTGCAGCTGAACAGCTGAATGTAGCGGTCCAGTCTTCATCATTGTCAGTGTGAGAGCAGTGCTCCGTGTGTCCCTCAGTCTCTGAGTGTAAATGTGGCTCTGTGTTGATGTCCTCTCCCTGTGTTTGCTCTCTGGGTTCAGGTTGTCTTTGTTGAAGCAGTGAGGACTCTTCTGTCTTCACACAGACAGCAGTGAACTCTGGGACACTGAAAATCAGAAACACTATTAGAACAGTTCTAAATAGGACCGAGAAGAGGCTGCAGTTATCCAGGTTATATAATGTCCCTGCAGAGGAAATGACTGTGTCTCTGTGGTGTATAGTCTGTATAAACGTGCTAGTCCTGTAGTTCAGACCTGTGCAGTGTTCAGTGCATCTGTGTGAGCAAACATGAGTTAGAAGTGTGTAAATGCTTGAGGCCTACACTGGCAGCTGCTCCTCCTCCTGTTTGACGCTCTGTTCCTCTGGCTCCTTTTTAATCTGTGGAGTCTCTGGGATTTCCTCAGAGGGCGCCTGGTCACCTGCAGGAGAGAACAGGAAATTACATGTCAAACAAACTACACATTTTAGATGAGCATTTAGTACCTCTCCTCCATATATTGTATAAAGAAGAACTGGAGCCAGAGGTGATGGAGCCGGAAGTGCAGCTCATGATCACTTCCTGTTTGGAGCTAAGTCCATTTATATAAACAGTCTGTGCTTTACTCGAACTTACGGCCCAATACCAGTGTTCTAGTGTGAGTGAAATCAGCAGTACCAGCAGTCTCAGTATATCAGTGTTAATAGTAACAAAGAGAATAACAAAAGCTGTGGTACATTAAACTCCATCCAGAGTTTAAAATGAGACTTTCCTGAGCCGCGGTGAAGTCTTATTAAAATAGTAAATAATGATAAGTTTAAAATGTCAAACATATAGATTTGTGTCCCGTGTGAGACTGACCCGCTCTGAGCAGCACGACTCTCGGGCTCAGCGCCTCCAGCAGCTCCTGGTTCCTCTGGTTCTCCTCTTTGGAGCGACACAGTTCCTCCTCATACTCCGCTATCGTTCTTTCAAACAGCGCAAATATGTCTTCAGCTGCCGCAGTCAGCCGCTCCTTCACCAAAGCTCTCAGCGCGCGGCTTTTACACATTTTACCTCAGTGTTTTTAGCTTTAGCTCCGAGCTAACCACTAAAACACACAGGAACAGCTATCTGCGCATGCGCGAGCCTCAAGTCTGCGGCAGAGACGGCGCCACCTGCAGGACTGGAGTGACACTGTATGAGAATGTGACAAGAGCAGAGGATCTCACACTGACACAAGAGTACCACCAGAACTAAACCAGAACTAAACCAGGTCTAAACCAAGACTAAACCAGGACTAAACCAGAACTAAACCAGGACTAAACCAGGACTAAACCGGGTCTAAACCAGGACTAAACCAGAACTAAACCAGGACTAAACCAGGACTAAACCAGAACTAAACCAGGACTAAACCAGGACTAAACCAGAACTAAACCAGGACTAAACCAGGACATATATTTAGGTATGGTCAACAATTTGCCTTCCTGGGACAAATTCAGCAAAATAAAAATAAATACAACCGAAATAAAATAAATGAATTAACTAAAATAAAACAAGCCATTTATAAGCCCTATTTATGAATTATATGTTTTTAAACTAATAATAAGAATATATAGATAAAAATAACTTCTTCAATAGCTTTTACGTTTTTAGAACCACTGACTTCAAACTAATGCAGAATAATTCTACACGATGAGGAAGACCAGGTACAGCAATCTGTGCGTAACGGTCGCTGGCTAATTCCAATCAGAGTTACTCTATAATCAATAAATCAATAAATCCTGACAGATCAGGCAGTGGATTTATCAGCTGCCTTCAACTTGGAGGACCACAGCGACCCTCTGTCCCATGTCTCCTCTGGAGACACATTAAGGGTACGGCACTCTGTTGTTGTTTTGATCCTATTTGTCAGACAGGAGTTTTTCTGTGAGCCTAGGACAGTACCCGTCCTCTGTGTGTCCCTTAGAGCACGGTGTGCCCCAGGGATCTACATTAGGGCCGACCCTCTTTGCTTTGTACATGCTTTCTCTGGGTGATGTTTTTGAACAGCACAATGTGGCATTTCATTGTTTTGCAGATGACATCTCAAATATATCGCTGCAGGCTCTGCAGGACTGTCTCAGAGATGTGCAGAGCTGAGGACAAACACCCTAAACTTAAACCGAAATGAAACTGAGATTGTGTTTTTTGGCGAAACTAACCCACTGCTTGGGCCAGACAGTGTGAGGTTCTCTTGGGCATGACAGTGTGATTTGTCCTCTGTCTCTTATTGTCGTCCTGCAGTAAGGAATCTTGGGGTGACTGTGGACTCCCTGCAGCCATCACAGAAAGTCCAGAACCCTGCAGCTCATCTGTGCTGTGCTGGCTCCCTATTTCTCCTCCGGTGGGACCCCAAGATGTTCCCAGGCCAGCCGAGAGACATAAGATAAGATATGCTTTTATTAGTCCCACAGTGGGGAAATTCCAGTATTGCACCGCACAGTTAAAGAACAAAAGGAAAATGGTACATGCAATAAAACAAGATAATAAATAAATAGCTTAAAATAATTTAAAAAATAGACTTAAAAATAAACTAAAAATAGACTAAGTCCCTCATAGTCCCTCCAATGTGTCTTGAGTCTTCCCCAGGGCCTCCTCCCGGTGAGACATGAACACCTCTGCAGAGAAGTGTCCAGAATGCATCCTGAACATATGTCCGAGCCTCTTCAGCTGGCTCGTCTCCATGTGGAGAAGCAGCGGCACTACTCTGAGCTCCTCCTGTGTGACTGAGCTGAGATCTCTAAGGGAGCGTCCAATTTTGACCGTACACATCCACGATCTTGTCCCTTTGAACATTCCCCAGATCTAATGACCGTAGGTGAGGGCAGGAACGCAGACTGGGGTAAACCAGGTCCAAAAATCAGCATTTTAAATCCAATCATGTGTTCTGTCTGTCCTCCAGCTCCATTTTAAAGTGTCAGCTCTTTAGAATGTTCTACGGTCACATGAACACAGCAGCTTCATGCTCTGAACAGCTGAATGGTTTCTCTTTCCCAGAATGCTTTATTTTGTGTGACTCTAAACAAAATCTACAGGCAAAAGTTCTCTTACAGATTAAACACCTAAATGGTTTTTCAACCTGCGTGTGTGTTATCATTTGACCTTTTAGAGCCCCAAATTTTACAGCTGAAAGGTCTCTCTCCAGAGTGTAGCAAAGAAAAATAAAATCTGTCAACTGCACAAAAAAAAAATGGTTTGAGAGGGCAGTTACAGAAACAATTTTTGTTCAGAAAGACAATCCTTCATTGAATAGGAATGAGGGCCTCAGACATAATCTCTCCCCCATCTATAACTCCACCATCAGACCCAAAGCAAACAAAGAAAACAATAGAACTACCCAGGATGCTAAAAGATGTGAAATTACTCATTAAGAGCTTGAATGACTATGCCAAGTCTGACTCAGGCACAGTGCACACTTAGTGTAACTCAACAGACCCAGCCTACAGACAGAAACTGTAAACAAAAGGTGTTTCCAGTTTCAGTGTAGTTATCCTCTCCCTTCAGACAGATATAAGGAAGTGTCCAGCAGTAATTTGACCAGAACTGAAGAAGTGACTTGGATAAGCAGACTAAGTTTTTGTCCAGTTACAGATTTTTTCTTTGCTATGGCTCAGACCGGGATGACTGAGGGATTCTGAGGGATTACACAGAATCCCTCCAGAGTGTGTTTGTTTCTATGATAATTTAGTCCAGTCAGTTGTTTGAATGATTTCCCACAGATTGAACAGCTGTAAGGGCTCTCTCCTGTGTGGATTCTTTTATGTGCATTTAGACTATGTTTACGGCCAAATGTTTTGTGACAAATTGAACAGCTGAAAGGTCTCTCATATGTGTGTGTTAGTCTGTGGTAATTTAATGAAGACAATTGGGCAAATGATTTCTCACAGAATGAACAGCTGAATGGTTTCTCTCCTGTATGTATTCTTCTATGTGCATTTAGATTATTTTTACGGGCAAAAGTTTTATGACAAACTGAACAACTGAAAGGTCTCTCACCTGTATGTGTTAGTCTGTGGTAATTTAGTGAAGACAATTGTTTAAATGATTTCTCACAGATTGAACAGCTGTATGGAGTTTCACCTGTATGTGTTCTTATATGTGTTTCTAAACCAGACTTTTGGGAAAATTCTTTTTGACAATATGAACAGCTGTGAACTTTCTCTCCTCCGTGAGCTCTCATGTGTCTTTCTAAACTCTGTTTAATGTCAAATGTCACTTTACAAAAAGGACAGTGGTATTTCTTGTCCTCAGCTCCTTCAGCTGTTCCTGACATGTCTCCATAGTTCACAGTGGCACTGGTCTCTGGTGCAGACTCGTATTTGGGGAATAGACCTGAGTTTGGTGCAGTGGAGCTTGTGGCTCTGATCTGGACTTGGTTGTAGTAGTTTCCAACAGCCTCTGTCTCCATCTGTGCAGCTGAACAGCTGAATGTAGCTGTCCAGTCTTCAACATTGTCAGTGTGAGAGCAGTGCTCTGTGTGTCTCTCAGTCTCTGAGTGTAAATGTGGCTCTGTGCTGATGTCCTCTCCCTGTGTTTGCTCTCTGGGTTCAGGTTGTCTTTGTTGAAGCAGTGAGGACTCTTCTGTCTTCACACAGACAGCAGTGAACTCTGGGACACTGAAAATCAAAAACACTATTAGAACAGTTCCAAATAGGACAAAGCAGAGGATGCAGTTGTTTAGGTTATATAATGCCCCTACAGGGGACATGACTGAATGTGTCTCTGTGGTGTATAGTCTGTATAAATGTGCTAATCCTGCAGACCTTGGCAGTGTTCACAGTGCATCTGTGTGAGTAAACATGAGTTAGAAGTGTGTAAATTCTTGAGGCGTACACTGGCAGCTGCTCCTCCTCCTGTTTGACGCTCTGTTCCTCTGGTTTCTCTTTATTCTGTGGAGTCTCTGGGATTTCCTGGTTCAGACCTGGACCAGGACTCTGGGAGGGCATCTGGACACCTGCAGGAGAGAACGGGACACTACATGTCAGACAAACTACACATTTTACGTGGGCCCAATCCCATTCTGCCCCTTAGCCGTTCGCGTTAGCTCCTCCCCTTCATTCTGCAATTCTCTTTAAGAGCGAGGGGTGGGGCTAAATTGCACCTTCCTTGTGGCGACACTTCCGCTTAAGTGGGAATCCCACTCACATCAAAATGTGATATAACGTAGGTTCATTTGTGTAAAATATTCAACGTGAAACAAGTGAACACTACACAGGCTGGAAGCTTTAAAACAGCTCATCCAGATAGAACTCATGTGCGGACAAGATCGGCCCCATGCAAAGCAATGCAACCTGAACGATGATGGTGGCGCCCATGGCAACTTCTGGAACAATGTGGATAGAATGATACCTTTCCTCTGTGGTTTTTAGTGAAAGAGAACAAAATAAAAGACTAGAACTACAGCATCAGTCTGTCCAAGTGCAAATAAGCCTCACTGAGCTTCACAATATCACAGAGTCGGATTATAACAGTGATAATATAATATTAAGATGAGGAGAGAGGATGGACCGATGAGGAGGAGAGGGAATTGAGAGATGATAGATGAGGATAGAAGCTTTGTGAACCTTAGACGTCACCCCCCCCCCCCCCCCCCCAACAATTATTGGACAATTATCCAATGTAAAGTGAACTGGAGCCAGGAACGTGCTCATGATCACTTCCTGTTTGGAACGTGGCTGCGAGCGCATTAGCTATGTACATTTATATATGGTGTCTATGCTAGCAGGTTAGCCTCTGTGCTTCTCTGTGGTGAAGTCTAGAGCAGATCAGAAGCAAACAGAACAGGTCTATCCAGACTAAAACTAGCTGAATGTTTGTGCTGACGTCTCTGGGCTGCTGAGTCACACCTGAGCCGGTCTCCCTCTGACGTTTATGACGACTGGGATATGTTGTTGATCTAGTCAAAAAGCTTTAGCTGTGACCAGGGCCCAGGACCATGCGCTGAGAGGCACTTTAGAATGTGCACTTCTTACAGAGTCACTAAAACATGGGAGACACCAGGAGACACCAGGAGACTCAGGGAGACACCAGGAAACACCGGGTGAACGAGGTGAACATGGGGCTTTGTGCGTCATTAATGACGCACATGAAGAACATGCCTCTGGGCAGGGAGGAGACGAGAAGACCCAGCCCAGTCCTGTGTGTGTCCAGTGTCACAAACAACCGGTTTTACTCGTTTTTGGTGTCGTGGCTTCACACAGAATAGACACATCTGGAACAAGTCAATTTGATGTATTTTGGCAAAGCCCAAAATCACAGCAGAAAACAAGTAAATGGAGAAGTGTCCCAGACTCCCCCCTGTACCAGAATTCCCCCTTCCCAAGAGTCCCCCCTGTCCCAGACTCCCTCCTGTCCCCTGGATGTGGGTGTAAGGTGCATGTGCCTCTGGTCACCTCCTCTACTCTATGTCCTCCTCTGTGTCCTGTTGTTTTGTTTTAATAGTGACCAAGATAATAACTCTCACTAAATATTTAAACCACATAAACCCTTTGTGGCCCGTGTGAGACTGACCCGCTCTGAGCAGCACGACTCTCGGGCTCAGCGCCTCCAGCAGCTCCTGGTTCCTCTGGTTCTCCTCTTTGGAGCGACACAGTTCCTCCTCATACTCCGCTATCGTTCTTTCAAACAGCGCAAATATGTCTTCAGCTGCCGCAGTCAGCCGCTCCTTCACCAAAGCTCTCAGCGCGCGGCTTTTACACATTTTACCTCAGTGTTTTTAGCCCAAGCTCCGCTCCGACCTAAGCACCGCGACATAAACCGGAAAAGATGTTTTGCGCATGCGCAACTCTCAAGTCTGCGGCAGAAACGGTGCCACCTGCAGGACTGGAGTGACACTGTATGAGAATGTGACAGAAGAGCAGAGGATCTCACACTGACACAAGAGTACCACCAGAACTAAACCAGGACTAAACCAGGTCTAAACCAGGACTAAAATAGGTCTAAACCAGGACTAAAACGAAAACTAAACCAGGACTAAACCAGGACTAAACCAGGTCTAAACCAGGACTAAACCAGGACTAAACCAAAACTAAACCAGGACTAAACCAGGTCTAAACCAGTTCTAAACCAGGACTAAACCAGGACTAAACCAGGACTAAACCAAAACTAAACCAGGACTTAACCAGGACTGGACCAGAACTAAACCAGGACTAAACCAGAACTAAACCAGGACTAAACCAGAACTAAACCGGAACTAACCAGGATTAAACCAGGACTAAACCAGATCTAAACCAGGACTAAACCAGAACTAAACCAGGACTTAACCAGGACTGGACCAGAACTAAACCAGGACTAAACCAGAACTAAACCAGGACTAAACCAGAACTAAACCGGAACTAAACCAGGATTAAACCAGGACTAAACCAGAACTAAACCAGGTCTGAACCAGAACTAAACCAGGACTAAACCGGAACTAAACCAGGACTAAACCAGGACTAAACCAGGTCTAAACCGGGACTAAATCTGGACTAAACCTGGAGAAAATAACTCAGTTCATCAACACTTGTGATACACAATTGATGTGAATTAAACATAATCTAAAGGAGGAGGGCAACTTTCAAACATCTACATTTAATTACCACATCGTTATGTCCAGCTCATCAAACACAGACACACGGGGCTCGTTTGACTTTCTCAAAATGGCTGCTTCATTATGAGCTCGTTATGACCCTGAGACTTATGTCAATTAATATAACGACTTTTGACCCCAGATATGTCCTGATGCTGCCTCAGTTTGGAGGCCGTCAGATAAAAAAGTAGGACCAGTTTGTTAGTACGAGGTGTAGATTTTGGACATTTGTTTATTCTGATTCAAAATGGACGCCTTCATGCTGCAGATCTGGTCTGATCCCTGTGGATGTTTTCACTCGGCTCTCAAAAAATGTCATTTAATTGTGACAAACAAATATTTTTCACTTAACTTTGACTCTTTGAGGTGTGGTCGTGTTAATGTGGACGTAGACAGGGCATCGGCTCCATTCCATCTGAACTTTGCAGGAGGCGCTGGAGAGCCACTTTTAAAGGTACAAACATGGTCAAAATAACCCCTCAAATCATATGAAAAGTACTTTTTACTTTTCAATCCAGTTACAAATGTAGTGGAGTAGAAAGTACAGATAGTCCTCTCAAATGTACTGAAGTAAAAGTAAAAAGTATCACTGCAAAATGTACTTAATCTCTACTTTACTACTTGGACTTGGTTACCTTCCACCTTATTTATTTATATTGTTTATTTATGTAATTAATCATCAATTAAACATCTATTGGTTTTAAATACTATGATTATATTAAGACATATAGACATATTTTAAGTGCAACAGGAGACTGCAGGATTCAGTACAATCAAAAATGTATTTATGTGACCTCCGCCTTTAACACACTGTGACACTGAGCTCAGACTCTGTGATTTGGGCTCAACATTTTATAAACAGCTCCACAGAGAGAAAAAAAAAGGGTAAATTAGAACCAGAGAAAACATCAGGTCTATGCGGTGAATCTGCTCTGGCTCCTGTTTCATATCATATTCAAAATGTTATTGTGTTTAAACGTGTCACTCTGTGGCTCCTCTTTAAACAATGTATTACAAGATGTGGCCATTTTGTTTTTAGTGTTTTTACAGGTCGACAGCTGCCTGTGCTTCTTCAACATGTGCACGTTTATGTGCGTCTAGACTTTGTTTACGAGCAAATGTTTTCTCACAGACTGAACAGCTGTAAGGTCTTTCCCCTGTGTGTGTTATCATATGGCGGTTAAGAGCTCCACTGTGAATAAATCCTTTTTGACAAACTGAACAGTTTAAAGGTCTCTCATCTGTGTGTGTTAGTTTGTGGTATTTTAGGGCAGACAGTTGTTTAAATGACTTCTCACAGACTGAACAGCTGTAAGGTCTTTCCCCTGTGTGTATTCTTTCATGTGCATCTAGACTATACTTGTGGGAGAATTTTTTCTTACAGATTAAACAGCTGAATGTTTTTTGTTTGTTGTGTATTTTTTTATGTCCATATAAATTACAGGCTCTGATGAATGTTTTATTACAAACTGAACAGCTGTAAGGTCGCTCTCCTGTGTGAATTCTAAAGTGTGATTCTAAATTCTGTTTGGACACGTATCTCTTATTACAAACAGGACACTGGTGTTTCCCCCACTCAGCTCCTTCAGCTGTTTCTGGGTGAACTCTCATGTGTCTCTGTAAAATGTATTTCCTCCTAAATGTGCTTTTACACACAGAGCACTGGTGTTCGTTGGCTTCAGTTCCTTCTGCTGTTCTTGACAGGTCTCGGACTTGGTTGTAGAGGTCTTCATCATCTAAACAGCTGAATGTACCTGTCCAGTCTTGATCATTATCGGTGTGAGAGCAGTGCCCCATGTGTCTCTCAGTCTCTGAGTGTAAATGTGGCTCTGAGCTGATGTCCTCTCCCTGTGTTTCCTCTCTGGGTTGAGGTTGTCTTTGTTGAAGCAGTGACTCTTCTGTCTTCACACAGAAAGCAGTGAACTCTGGGAGACTGAAAATAAAAAACACTATTAGAATAGTTCCAAATAGGACACAGCAAAGGTTATCTAAGTAAAATAGGTTTATCTAGGTTAAATAAACTAAACTAGTTCAATAACTAACATGTCAATTCAATCAGGAACCTTCCCGGAACTAAAGAGAAAAGCAGTCCTGATGCCACAGAACAATTACCAGCCCAGATATGTCTTTTAACATGTTTACTAACCAACTTTCTCCTGATGAGGACAGGAATTACTTTGTTGAAATTGGTCACCGTCTCAACTCACATGGCCCTGACCTGTGGGGTGCCCCAGGGGTCAACCCTGGGACCGCTTTTGTTTATTCTCTATGTGCCGCCTTTAGGCCAGTTATTACATCACAATAATGTGTCCTACCACAACTCTGCAGACGTCACTCAGCTCTACATCTCACCGGCAGAAAGTGAATATGGACCAGTGGATTCAGGCTGGAGATTACACCGTCTCCCACAGTATAATTAGACTTAGGGACACAGCAACCAGCCTTTTCAGTTCCATACTATGGCTTTAAGTGTCTGTCGATACCCAATATCAATCGATACCAGAGCAGAGACTGAACCACGGTCAGTATGTCAATCATCTGAAGTGTTGTCCCAGTTCTCATGTTCTCCCCCCGTGTGCGTGTGCGTTGTGTGGGGACTGGGATGGGGTCTTAGATTTAAATCCATCTGCGGTGGGAAAATCCAGTACCAGCTTTAAAGAGGCTGTGTTTCTAAGCTCTTCTTTTGTTGGTTTTGAAAATGCTATACTCACCAAACAATGTATAAAATTAATGAATTAGTTTCTGTGTTGGTTCATCACTCTGAGTCGCCCTCCTCTCACTCCTCTTACTCTTAACATGAGGAGCGTTTGAATAGGGCCTGGGAAAGATCACGGACTCAAACATCGATGACATCTAAACCTCTTCAGACATGTTTTTGATGAGGGAACAACAATATAACATGGCAGAAAGCTCCAAAAAGTCGATTTTGTAGAATACCCACTCTTTGTGTTATTTGCTATGTCAGTAACAGTAGAAGTGTGTAGATACTTGAGGCCTACACTGGCAGCTGCTCCTCCTCCTGTTTGACGCTCTGTTCCTCTGGTTTCTCCTCAATCTGTGGAGTCTCTGGGATTTCCTGGTTCAGACGTGGACCAGGACTCTGGGAGGGCATCTGGACACCTGCAAGAGAGAAGGGGAAACTACATTTTAAAGAAACTACACATTTTAGATGAGGCTTAAGTTGTGTTAGTGCCCCCTGTCCCACTGTTTGTGTTACTGCAGCCATTTAGGTGCTGTGTCGTTGATGAGCTGTTGAGAGTAAAAGTGCTTCTGTGCCCATGTCATCAGCTGTCATCAATCCATCCAAAACAGAGACAAGGAGTGCATTTTTCTGACAGTTTAAACACTGATTGAATAAAAATAAAAGCTGTCATTTATTTTTATTTGTCAGATCAAAACTATTGTGTAACTTAAACATTTTGGTCTTTGTTAACATTTTATTATAATGCCTCCTTGACTTAGACTAGTGCTACTGCTGCCAATAACAAAGAGACTCCCTAAAAGCATGTCGTCAGGGGGCGACATGCTGAGCCAACTTTAAACTGTATTTTTCTATTAACCTGAGCTGGTCTAAAAAAAACTACTTTTGACAAGACAAAAATGAATTTAGAGCTAAAATTACACCAAAACACATCCAGCTTCACTTTTATTTTCTGTCGCTGCATTTGGCTCCATTTTCCTCAAACACAGCTTTGCCCAACAGACATTTTGTGTTTGGTTTAGGATCAGGTGTGTGCAGAGCTTTGGGACAGGTGTATCCACAGAGTCTATGCAAAACTCAGCTGTGATGACAAAAGAAAAATATAAATAAATAAGAGTTTCAGATAATTAGGCCCGAGCCCCCTACAGGGCGTAGGGCCTATTGCTTCCGCAACGATGAGTGCCTGGGCGAAGCCCAGGCACTCATCGTTGCTAACTGTCTTGGCTGAGGTCGCGACCTTGCCCTGATTCCACTATCCCAGCAACCCATGCCGTAGGCATGGGCCATCTTTCTTACTGCTAAAATGAATGGAAGTCAATGGGAGGTCAGTGGGCGACCCGGACGTCATGGCGAATGACGGGCGCGTCAGCGCCCGTCATTCGCCAATGACCCCACGCTGACGTGGGGAAGGTCCAGAGCTTTCAAAAAACGTATAATTTGTCATTCGAATGTTATCGGATATATTGTTTTTGCTAAAAATATTATTATTTTTATTATTAGGCCCGAGCCCCTACAGGGCGTAGGGCCTATTGCTTCCGCAACGATGAGTGCCTGGGCGAAGCCCAGGCACTCATCGTTGCTAACTGTCTTGCCGAACTTGTGCGCGCAGCGCACAAGTTCGGCTGAGGTCGCGACCTTGCCCTGACTCCACTATCCCAGCAACCCATGCCGTAGGCATGGGCCATCTTTATTACTGCTAAAATGAATGGAAGTCAATGGGAGGTCAGTGGCGGGCCCCGACGTCATGGCGAATGACGGGCGCGTCAGCGCCCGTCATTCGCCAATGACCCCACGGTGACGTGGGGAAGGTCCAGAGCTTTCGAAAAAACGTTATAATTTGTCATTCTAATGTTTTCGGGATATATTGTTTTTGCTAAAAATATTATTATTTTTATTTTTTTTTTTTTTTTTTTTTTTTATTCTTCTGCTCTTTGAACAGGAATTTGACCCCCTGAACATATTCGAAAACTCACCAAATTTTGCCCAAAATTCAGGTCTGCTGAAAAATTTATTTTTTTTATATGGTGCATTATTGGGCATATAAAAATGGCGCGACAGCGCCACCTACAAAAGTCAAAATACATTGCGTCAATGGGAGACACCCCGACGTCAACTTTGTCGTAGATCCACCAAATTCGGTACACACATTCACCAAGTGATGCCAAACAAAAAATATTATTATGGCCACGTCCTCTGACAAACCGGAAGTCGGCCATCTTGGATTGAAAATTCCGAAATGCCGAATCAGCATTTTCGTTGACGTCGCATTTTCGTCAACTCCTCTGAAGGCGCTTCACCTGCAGGGCTGAAAATCACTGGACATCATCTAGACAAGTGGGGCATCAAAAGTTATCCAATTTACATTGATATGTATAACGGTTTTCCGTGCGGCGAAGCCGCAAAATTCCATCGGATTTTTTGCAATTTTCAAATTTCAAAATTTGCTCCCATTTGCACATACTAAGTCCGATTTCACTCAAATTCGAATCAGTTGTAAAACTTTCTGGCCTAGACCTACTCATTGTGAAAGAAACAAAATTGGTGCAATAGCGCCCCCTACAGAATAACAAATTAATTTGTATGGAGGTCCCCAAAATTTAGTTTTTCCTAAATGTTACGAAATTTAACACAAAATTCCAGTGGGGGTCCCAATCAATAAAGTCAATCAGACCCATATCGTTTTTTGCACCGTGTTGCCATGACGATGCGCCAAAGTGCCCATTTTATCCTAATGGGAACGCTCCGAAAAATTCCCCATTCATGAGAAAAACATTTATTTCATGGATTTAAGTGAAATTTGGCAGAATCACTCATCATGTCATCCGATCAAAAAAGTCAATTGGATACATGTCATATTTCCCACCCGGTTGTCACGGCGATGCGCGAAAAAAACCCCATGTTATCCTAAGGGAAAATTTCCACATTTTCGGACATTTCAAAGTCTCATAACGACTTCAGACCTTCAATGAAGTATGTGAAATTTGGCACGGTGATTCTTTACATCTTCACCGTCAAAAAAGTCCGAGGGGCCAACTTTGTATTTTGCACGGTGTTGCCATGGCGATGCCTGGAAAACCCATGTTGGTGCATTTTGTGCATCAGTGCTCCCAATGTCTTTTGACTTTGTTTGGTGACAAGTGCAGCCCAAAGCCACAATAAAACAGAGGCAAGTGGCGGATCAGCGCCACCTACAGGGAGTGCCCGGTCGGCCGAGTGCAAAGCGCGGCCCGCGAGGGCCGTTCGATGCCGCTTGCGGCTTTAATTATTAGGCCCGAGCCCCCTACAGGGCGTAGGGCCTATTGCTTCCGCAACGATGAGTGCCTGGGCGAAGCCCAGGCACTCATCGTTGCTAACTGTCTTGCCGAACTTGTGCGCGCAGCGCACAAGTTCGGCTGAGGTCGCGACCTTGCCCTGATTCCACTATCCCAGCAACCCATGCCGCAGGCATGGGCATCTTTATTACTGCTAAAATGAATGGAAGTCAATGGGAGGTCAGTGGGCGACCCCCGACGTCATGGCGAATGACGGGCGCGTTAGCGCCCGTCATTCGCCATAGACCCCACGGTGACGTGGGGAAGGTCCAGAGCTTTCGAAAAACGTATAATTTGTCATTCTAATGTTTATCGGATATATTGTTTTTGCTAAAAATATTATTATTTATTATTATTTTTTTTATTTCTTCTTCTTCTTCTGCGCTTTGAGCAGGAATTTTCACCCCCTGAACATATTTGAAAACTCACCAAATTTTGCCCAAAATTCAGGTCTGCCGAAAATTGTATTTTTTTATATGGTGCATCATTGGGCATAAAAAAATGGCGCGACAGCGCCACCTACAAAAGTCCAAATACATTGCGTCAATGGGAGACGCCCCAACGTCAACTTTGTCGTAGAGCCACCACAATTCGGTACACACGTTCATCAAGTGATGCCAAACAAAAAATATTATTATGGCCACGCCCTCTGACAAACCGGAAGTCGGCCATCTTGGATTGAAAATTCCAAAATGCCGAGTCAGCATTTTCGTTGACGTCGCATTTTCGTCAACTCCTCTGAAGGCGCTTCACCTGCAGGGCTGAAAATCACTGGACATCATCTAGACAAGTGGGGCATCAAAAGTTATCCAATTTACGTTGATACGTATAACGGTTTCTGTGCGGCGAAGCCGCAAAATTCCATCAGAATTTTTTGCAATTTTCAAATTTCAAAATTTGCTCCCATTTGCGCATACTAAGTCCGATTTCACTCAAATTCGAAATCAGTTGTAAAACCTTCTGGACTAAACCTTCTCATTGTGAAAGAAAAAAAATTGGTGCAATAGCGCCCCCTACAGAATAAACAAATTAATTTGTATGGAGGTCCGAAAATTTACTTTTCCCCAAATGTTACAAAATTTCACACAAAATTCCAGTGGGTCATCCCAATCAATAAAGTCAATGAGACCTATGTCGTTTTTTTGTACCGTGTTGCCATGGTGATGCTCCAAAGTGCCCATGTTATCCTAATGGGAACGCTCCGAAAATTCCCCATTCATGAAAAAAACATTAGTTTCATGGAATTAAGTGAAATTTGGCACAATGACTCTTCATGTCATCCTGATCCAAAAAGTCAATCACACCCATGTCATATTTTTTCACTCTGTTGCCATGGCGATGCGCGAAAAACCCCATGTTATCCTAATGGGAAAATTTACAAATTTTTTTGGGACATTTAAACTCTTATAACGGCTTCAGACTTCATGAAGAATGTGAGATTTGGCACGCTGATTCTTTACATCATCCCCATCAAAAAGTCCTGAGTGTGCAACCTTTGTATTTGGCAACGGTGTTGCCATGGCGATGCCTGGAAAACCCCTGTTGGTGC